>JBBPFQ010000118.1:2892743-2905049 GCA_037974815.1 Kaempferia elegans | reverse complement strand
GTTAAATTAGCGAGAGAGAGAGAGAGAGAGAGAGAGAGAGAGAGAGAGCATAGCTGGAACCGCATTATAGATCCTTCGATAAACAAACAGCTTGAAATTACGCACAGTTCAAAGCAATATCGCCTAAGGTGTTGGCATCTAATTGGATAGAAAAGAGGGGAAGGAGGGACGCACCTTTGAAGATTAGGGTTTGACCACGAGGGAGGACGTTGGTGAGTGGCTGGAGAAGGGATTTCAGTTCATCGACGGTGGCATCCTCCTGCAGGGAGACGGAGAGCGTCAGCCCGGTGAACTTGACGTGGACGGTCATGGTCGAGGGACCGCCGTCGACCTCCTTCGACTCCTCCATGCTCGATTGCCCTATCTCTCTCCAATCAGAGAATTTTAATAATTTTTCTACTTCATTGCAATTCCTTGATTTTATAGAATTAAAAATTGATGCCACCTAATCGGCTGGCGAGGGTTTTTTAATTTGCGATTAATTTCTGTATTTTACATTTTGGAATGTGAATTTTACAATAATTATAAGTAGTAGTAGTATTCTCCAAAAAAGCAAAAATTTATTATTGTCTTTCAACTCGAATCCTATTTTTTTATAAAAGAAACGGGTGATCACGCTGATTGATTTTATGGATCACTAGCAATGAGCATGAAATTAAACATTTTATTAATTCCAAAATACGCGTAGCGACTGGACTACATATGCATGAAAATAGAGGAAATTATTCAAATGTTCAAATTATTAAAGGCCCCAAATAATTAATGGAACCATCCTACGGCCAGATTATGCTAATCCGGCAAGAAAAGGCACGGAAGTCAGCCATTGATCTCCCTGGATGAAGGCCGCCACCGTGAATTGGCTCGCCTCTACCGAACTGTTGATGACCCTGTAGCCCGGCCAATTCACCCGGCTGGTGGTGTCCGCCCCCGGACCCCTGTTCATGTACTCCCCGTAATACAGAGTTTTCAGCGCGAAGCTCCCGTCCCACTCCAACCACCCCGCCGGCGCGATCAAGCTGCCGAGGGAGGACTGCATGAAGACGGTGCGGGAGTACTCCTTCCAGGGCCGACCGAGGTAGGTCCGGAAGCTGGACTGTACCGGCGCCAGGTCAGAGGCGGCCGCAACCTTGCAGTTATGAATGGAGATGCCGGTGTTCTGGTTGGGGTCCTCCCGCCCCTGCGCCGTGAAGATGTTCTGCTGGTTGTCGAGGGGGCGGCGGGCGTAGAGGCTGCAGTTCTGGAGCACCACGGCGGCGTTGCCGAAGATGAAGTCGACGGTGCCGTAGACGTCGCAGTTGCGGAAGAACTGGCGGAGCGAGTGGGTGTAGAGGGTGTCCTGGTAACCCACGAAGCTGCAGCGGTAGAAGGCGGAGAGGTCGGCGCCGACGCGCAGGGCCACGGCCTGGTGCTTGCTCGGCCCCGCCGAGTTCTCCACCGTCAGATCGCGCATCAGAAACCCGTCGCCCACCACCGCTTCATCAATCACCATCAATATTGATTAGTCACTAAATCAGTAAAGGACATCAATCATGCACGATGGATTTGTCTTTTCAAAATGAATCCGGAAATTGCGTTGTCGATTAATAAAAGCATTAATTAATCAATCGGTGGAAGGAAAAAAAACAAGAGACAAAATCTGCGTTCACGTTCTGTCGGAGGAGTCGGCAATTTGTATTTCAGATCTTGACTTTTGAACGAGGGTTGAACCAAATTGTCCTTGCCGCCGTGTCTCCTATTTTAATCCCCTCGTTAGGGAGCCACGTGCATTTAATAATGTCTGTTTTGTTCGTTTACGTAAATTCTGAAAATATATATATATATAGTGTTTCCATAATGGCTCTTAAAATGCCTGCTCTAATTGGGAAATTACTACTTTTTGTGAGATTTGCACAAGTTTACTGATTGTTAATGCACGCACTCCTACTAAATGGCAAAAGGATTTAGCAATTAATATGTTGTAATCCACAGCATGAGTGCAAGGAATTGATAGCAATTATTTAGTAGAGATTCATGCATAGCGAATTAAAAGCAAAAGGAGAAAGTAAAAAAATGGAATTAAAGCTGTCAGAATCAATTATTAATGGTGTCAGGTTCGAGTTAAGAGTTTACTCACCGACGGTGGCTGATCGGAAGGTAGTCCATCCATCGACCACGTTCCTGCTGGCTTTGATCACCGTCTTCCCGATCCCATCGCCCATTAACATCAAGTTTTTCTTGTTCTTCGTCACCTCGACGTTCTCCAGGTACGTCCCCGCCTTCACGTAGATCACGAACCTCTGCTTTCCGTTGCTCGGCGCCGCCGCCACCGCCTCGCTCACCGTCGTGAAGTCCCCGCTTCCGTCTTTCGCCACCACCAAGTCCGCCTTGGTCTCGTTCGTCGCCGCCTGCAGCAGCCTCCGGTCCTTCTTGGGCAACCACGCAGGGAACTCGCTAACGGTGTCCAACTCGCCGTACCCCTCCAGGGCCTCTTTCCGGCGAGGTTCCCGCCGATGTATCTTCCCCGCCATGGCAAGGGAGTTGCTGACCATGTGCGACAGGTGGTGGAGCCGGCTCTCGATGGCGCGGCGGTATCCTCCGTCGTGGCCGACGTAGGCGAAACCGTCGAGGCAGGTGTACTGGTTGGTGATGGCGGCCGAGAGGACGGTGCGGACGTCGTCGATTAGGGAGGACGGGTTGCGGCGTGAGAGGTCGGACGCAGCGACGACCAGCTCGTCGAGGGTCTGCGAGAAGAGATCGAGGCAGTCGGAGAGGGCGTAGCGCTGGCGGCCGTCCATGTCGTAGCTGTGGTGGCGGAGGTAGTTGGAGCAATTCTTGGCGGCGGCGTTGACGGCTGCCTCAGAGGCGTTGATGGTGGCGCAGATGACGTCGGGGAGGGACTTGGCGTGGAGATCCGGGATGACCGAGAGGGTGGAGGCGCACAGTTCTGGGTACAGAGTGCCTTCGCAGTGGTCGACGCCGGCGGGTGCTACTGGCGCCGGAAAAAGAAAACAGAAGACAATGCAAGAAAGAGCGAGCTTGCTGCCCGAGATCGTCGCCATGAAACTCATTTTTGAAAGGCTGAAGAATTGTGGAGCGTTTTTAGTGACTAGTGATGAGGAAATCTCATTTCATTTCATTTCATTTCATTTTTATTAAGAAGATGGAACACGAGGAGGATGGGGCTGGTGGAGGCTGTCTTTTATTTTGCTGGGGAACATTTTCACGTGAGTTGATTGATTGCAATTTACAAGTGTATATAAATTTGTAAAAGTACGCGAATAGATCCATTGAATTTAAGTGCTTCGTGAGCACCGACACTACAATTTTATTTTATTATTTTATTATTTTATTTTTGCATGAAATGCTATAAACTTTTATAACTCATATTCGGCCTCATCTACAGTCCAATAACAGTCCCCTAGAAAAATCATACAAAAAAACATGTGTCAGTTTCACACTATTGCAGATCTGTTAAAAGACTAGCAATGACCGTAAAAATGAAAGGCAACAATATGCACACCCCTCCTCTGAATTTGAAAGGAAACGTATCGACACGTTTTGTGAATTTACTCGAATTCAAATTTCATGAGCAGTCTAACGGATTTAAACTTCATTCCTTTACGATCAAAGAGTGGTACTGATCGGAACCCTTGTCGTAGCTCGGAAACAGGCAAGCATGTCTGCCCTGCGAAGTCATCTTTCCCTGACTTGTCGTGCTCGTGCACTTCTATCCTCAGCAGGGCGAGTTCAGGCACCGTCAATGGGAAGATGAACTCCTCGTCCCAAACTGGTATCCAGTTATCCTCTATTGCCTTTGTTTTCTTCATGGTGGTGTCAGCTGGCACCCCTGCGATCCCTATCTGTTGAACAACGACTATAATGTTCAATAAATAGAATGAATTGGTTTCAGATTCATGTTATCAATCAGATTAGCAGATAAAGAAGGCAGGCTCGGTTACTCTTGTATAGAAATCTGGAGGTGAATATGAATCAAAATGTGTTTGGTTGAAATCCACGCTCCAACCATCGCCCATGTATACTTTGACCTGGAGAAAGAATGAAAATGAAAAAAAAAAAACCGCAGTAAATTGGACAGCCAGAGAGATGACAAAAGTTCAAAAGGGGAAGAAAAGATACCTTCAAGGTTTTCTTTACTGGAAATTTAGCTTTAGGATCAAAATTACCATCGTTTGCTCCATTCTGCAGCAAGAATTCAGGTTTCTTTACGTATCCGCATCCTCCATTGACTTTAAAGAATCCATGCATCAACCACAATGACCTTCCATATCCCTATCAATGGGAAAGTGTTGAATATAATACTAACGTCAAAAAATGATATGATAAGATTTGCGGCTAGAACCTCCCAGGAACAAAAACTAGATGATTATGGGTTCCCCAGTTCCTGATAGCTGAATGCACAACATTTATAAGAATATTATATATCTAATAGTACATTGTCTGAATATTTGAGTCACTTACATTTTACAAGAAACTATCTGTCAGATAAATCATCAATAGTTTCCACCACAAATTAGCTACACCATCTATAACCATAACCATATGTAAGTGAATTGTCTTTTGCCACATGTAAGCGCTTGAATTTGGAGCTTGATGCCAATTTAGGCTTACATTTGGAACTTGCTTTATTTTCAAGTCTATCTTCCCTCTTAGAAATGGATCTCATTTTTGAAAGAAAATTTATATCAGTGTCTAAGAAAAAAACCACTGACTGAATGACATTTTATAAATGAGTTTCCTTTGTTTCATGAATCTGAGATGAAATAGTTCCCAATTTAAACGCCTTGGAGCCATGCAAAAATAAAGTAGGCCTTGGATAGAAATTACTATGTTAGTCAAAATATTGCTTCAAATTTATATTACAATTATCAGAATTCACAAGTCTATCAGAAAATTTCTCCAAGAGGTGATTTTGGCATCATATGTAACTGCTGCTTGGCAGCGTGAGCCAAGAATGTTTTCTTTTTAAGGGCTAAGTCTTTGCACAATGGTCTTACTCAAGCTCCACATCAGATGGATACTTGAATGCTCACTGTGTGTTTGGTTTTGCCAACTTGAATGCTCACTGTGTCCTAATTTTTCTAATATAATCGCCAACAGTAGGCAAATGCTCAAAATATAATCGATATTGGTAAAAACAAGACTGCAGTTCTCCCATGCTTGTTTCAAGCCTTCTGCTGGGACAAGGTTAGAGTTACTGCAACATTTGAAAACTGAACTACATTTTGTGGATTACCAAAAAAAAGATATAGTGCTATCAATGTGAAGTAATTAATAAACATTCAATTGGCTGGAGACATTTTGCGTGGAATATCAAATTATAATAGAGTAAAAACAAAATAGCAAAGAACCCAAGATCTGGCTCACCTGCATATTAAATGCCACCATCTGAGCACCATGAATCCATCCAACGAATGGGTTATAATTAGAAGAATTGACACGTGTACCCTTTGGATATATCCGGAGAAGATTTCTCTGCGTAAATCTACAAGAGAAAGTGAGTAACAAGAAGCTGCTGGCAATTTGTCTACAAAGTAAAAGAGTCTTGACGTCAAAAAAAAATTCTTAAATATAATCTCCACATAGAAAGCATTAAAAAAGTGTCCTTTTTTCAGTAATAAGTTAGTTGTCCACAAGTTAAAATAAAGATCTAGTACCTCACTAGATCCAGACCATGAGAATCAGCTGCCTTTGCAAGTTCCTTCTCACTCAAACTGAGACGTCTGACTTCATCTGGTTCAACTTTTAGTGCATCACTTAAATCGCCCTTAGGTTTTCCAGCACGAATAGTGATCAAAGACTTATACTCAGGTGGGGAACTCTGATTTACTTTTTGGTCATCATCATCACTATCATCACCATCATCTGAATCATCTTCTCCATTCTGAACATTTTAGTTATTGTTATGGAGGATTGGATTTCAGGAAATTGTATTTGGATTTCCATGTAGCGAAAATAATAATATTATTAAATATTAGCAATATAATACCTTATCAGCAGATTCAAGCTCAGTCTGAACATCAGGAACCTCTTTCCCCCAAGCTTCATCATCTGATTCATTCACGTCTTGGGTTTCACCTTTAATTTCTTTATCATTCTTAGCTTCAAGATACTCTTTTGGTGGTTTGGTTGAAATAATAATCCTTTCCTTTAAAGCTTCTGGTGAAGGGAATTCATTAGAAGTTTCTGATTCAGGGTAGTATAGCATGTCTCCAAATGTTTCTACAACCATCTAATAAATCAGTTAACTGTAAGAACTTGGTTTAAAGGAAAACATCAGTAATTTCCAATAAAATGAGATGGAAAAAAGAGGTAAGACGATAACCTGAGCTACTTTGGCCTGAAGATCAGGAGTAAGATGGTCCTCCAAAGTTATGATGACAGGATATGGTGAAGCAGTAAAGGCATACTCCTTGATGGACCTTAGGCATTTAATAAGCTCCACTGGAGATGTCAATGTCCTATGTAATGGATAAAGAATACAATAACATAGAAGCAACGTGGATGTAAAAAAATATGATTACAAAGCATTATTCAGCTGAACAAGATTTGCACAACACGCAAAGTCCATTTTTTATGTTCATTACATGAATTCATCAACTCCAAAGAATCAGCAGAATTCACATATATATTTCAAGCATACCACGAGCGTGGGAGACAAAAAAAAAGTGCACTGACTTGGATAATAACCATTCAAACAACTTCTAACTGATGATAAATAAAGTACAACCATGAAGTTAAAACTGGGGCATTAAGGGCATTGTTTTAGTACCTTCCATGGAGAATATCAATGTCATCTTTAGTAGAATTAGGCCACATATCTAACTCAATTACTCTAACACCATCTTGGAGTGCTTTTATAATTGGAACGTCACTGCAATCACTGCTCAGCTGATTCCCAGTCAAGTACGAATTATGCCCTGTATAGATGTAATAATGGGATAATGGAGCAGTCATATCTTGGTGAACCTGTTGATGAAAAATGTGTTATCTAGTTAATTGGCATACTGAGCTGGCAAGTCAAAAAGTTATCATGCAACAAGTCTATATTGTCTTAACATTAGGCTTTATTCTGAAAAGCATGTGTGCCAAACACATAGCAATTAGAAAGAGAAAGTTCTTGTCCTAGATCAATAATCCGACACTAATATTTTTTTTCCTTTGAGAATGATATTTTCTCCTTGCGTAGCATTACAATAGCAATAGCATGACAGATTGATAAGTGACTGAATTCAGATGATGGACAACTTCGGAGGCTTCTTGCATAGGTTAAATTAAACAGAGAGAAGCACAACAATTCATATTGCATCAATTTGTAAGTTTATATATTAAAGTCTTTTCTCTTAATGTTAAATTCTTGTCTCTCGACAATAACAACCTCACATCCTCTTTGCTTTCATTTCAACAAAGAAAACATATATGCATACAATTTAAAACACATAATGTAACATTGTACAGGAGGTCATATTTATAAGTGACATGAACATCATTAGCATCTAAAGTGTCTATCCCTTGTCAAACGAGTGTTTAGATTAGGGATTAAAATTACAAGAATTTATTCCTCTCTTGGAGGAGAAGATCATCAAAAACAACCCTCATTAACTTCTCATCCTCAAATGAACAGCATCAATTTTTCCCTCCTAGATAGCCAACTTAGTAGAATTACCTAAAGAGATCGCATGTTGCATCTACAACGCGGTATATATCCTTATTAGATCAGCACGAAGATAAAAAAAGGACCAGATTATTGCTTATTACTCATATTGTGGGTCAAGCTATTTCCCAACAACAATAATTGAGATGTTAGTTAACACTTACTTTTTTTTTTGTATACAGGGTCTGTGCATTTTTTTCATACTTTGTTTTTCTCATAATTTCGTATATCAAGATAGGCGGTCTGCAGTACATGAAATGATAACATTGGTGGGGCTCCCCCTTCGTCCCATAAAACCAAATAAATCCACGTTGTTCCCAATCCCAAATAAATAGAATGGATAAACTAAGTCGTAGAATCGCATTGTAGCCCACCTGATTCATGAAGCGACATAGCCTTTTTCAACAAATTAAATGAACACCTAGCGTGGGAGGAATTAAGAATGTGCAAATATAATGAACAGAAAAGCGATTGATTGAACCAAATCAATAAACTAGATCATAGCATAGCATTGCAACGCTCCTGATTCAAACAGCAAAGTAAATTTTTTCCTCCTAATCAATTAATCGATTACGTAGCGTGAGAGAAGCAACCTGAAAAGGTTATGATCATAAAGAAAATTAATCCCTAAACTATGTTTCTCGCATCAGATATTTTTCAGCCGCTGATGCTAGCTAGTCCCCAAAAGAATGTCTCTTTGGACCGTAGGAGGAGAAGATAACGGCGGGCAAAGGGCTCTCACCTGAGATCGAAGCGGAGGATTGAGATCCTCAGAGAAGAGGTAGTTATAGAAGTCTTCTACGGTCAATGCGGGCTTGGAGAGGATAGCAAGGAAGGGCTGGCGCGGGCGAAGCTGGATGGTCTGCTCGATGATCCGGTCAGCATCATCGGGGGTGGCCTCGCCCTGCACCTCGGTCAGAAAACGGCGGAGTTGATCGGCGTTCATGTGGGTGGCGCCCTCGGTGTGGGCGGCGAAGGCAGCGCGGACGTCGGCGGGCGGCTGGACCTCGGAGGAACGGAAGCGGCGGGTGAAGCAGAGGCAGCAGGTGTAGGTCCCCATTGGGCAAGCGATACATAGATCGTATCACCCACCCTGCTGCTTCTCTTCTACGACGAGGAGGAAGAAGAGGAGGAGGAGGGGGGAGGAGGAGGACGAAGGGGAGGGAGTTAGTTTTGTTGGGAGGAAGAATCGAGAACCAGTGCTTCCTAACCGTTCGAAATGTAATATCGTACGCGAATCTTTCGGATGCCAATACGAAGCGTATCTCGACTCACCTTTATATTTTAGAAAATGTAATATCGTGAAAAAAAATATATTTATATATATATAAATTTTTTATAATGCACAATTTTATATGCACGACCATGAACAACTACATATATGAAATCTTAACGTGACTGTTTTGGCGACGAGTGACGTTGAGAGCCGGAGCCAAGGAAGCAACCGAAGGAGATGAAGTGGACGTCGATGACAGGGAAGAACAGGGAGCCCTGCGAGGTTAACACGGGCGTTAGAAGGAACCCACCGGGAAAATTCCAGCGGAAACCTCTCCGACGCTCAAGTCAAAAAGAGAACAAGAGAGAAGTTGCGAGAAAATAACTTAGATGATCTGTTACCTATGACTTCTCCTCCTTTATATAGAATTGGCGGGTGTCTCTTTTCCACGATTAGGGCTGACTTGGCAATGTTTTTGATGTTTGAGAACCTGTCAAATAAAGGAAATGAATCTCCAAGTATTTCCTTTATGTTTGTCAATTATTTATTACCAAATAATTAAATAATAAATATTTTCCCATTATAGGACCTCTCCCCCTTTTTTAGTAATTATTTCCGGAATTTCTGGGGGAGTGACATGAGGACCTTTCATAAGAGGGCTCATCATCTTCAACGAGGGATTTCTTGATAATATTTACCCAAGAAGTACTTGATACTTACTATGCCCGAGGAGTACTCGGGACTTATTGTGCCCGATAAGTACTCGGGACTTACTGTGCCCGAGGAGTACTCGGAACTTATTGTGCCCGAGATATACTTGGAACTTTTCTTACATGGCATCTTCACCAGATGTTCTCCCCCTCTCTAATATCCGGATCAGTAGGGAATTAAATTTCAATTCCCTACTAATTCCTTATTGAAAAATAATATTAAATCATGAAATTAAATTCTAATTCTTAAAGAAATTTAATTTCATGAATTTCCAAACGGACTCTAAACGAAGAGTTATCACTTAAAGATGTGTGCATTGGTTTGAGGAGGTTAGTAGGACATTGAAATATTAATTTTTTATTGAAAAGTAATACTAAACCATGAAATTAAATTCTAATTTTTAAAGAAATTAAATTTTATAGATTTCCAAACGGACTATGATAGAAGAGTTATCACTTGTTATTGTAATATAAAATCAGTCAAGTGGAATTGCCTTGCAAATGCAATGAAAGAATATATTTGATTCCGGAAAGTAAGGTGGATTCCAAGTGGATTCCACGTACATAGCCATTTATTTGCACCAATTGGAGGTCACGAGGAGCAAAAGCCAAAAGGTCGATGGGAACACAAGCTGTCCTGTCCTTTGAAGTTTGAAGCTTTGCTAGGACATCTCACGTGCTTGCCCTGTTTCTCACCATCTATATTTTCAAATTGTTTAGCTGAGTAGATACTTGTAAAATTTGGCATTGAAAAAATATGAGTTGATTTTTTTTACAAATAAAAATATAATTTTTAGCTTATTTCGTACCTTTTATTTTATTAAAATTTAATAAATTTTATTAGGTATTTGACTGAGCTTATAAATTTTACAAACCGCTTATAAAGTGTTAAGCTTATAAACTTTTTAAATTTATTTTATAATTTTTTATAAACAACTTATAAACTATCAATAAATTAAAGATAACAAATATAAACAATTTATTTAAAAAAAAAAAATAGAATCTTCCTTACTTATTAAAAACACATTTTCAGTATTATAGTCATTTTAGTAATTTTGTTAATAAAAAAATATTATAATACTAAACATGCCGACAAATTTAAGTTGTTTAAAATAAATTTATTTAAATACTTCAACAATTTAATTTTTAAAATAAAACCTAACCATTTATAAGCTCCTAAAACAGCTTATAAGTTGCACAAATTTATAGATTATTTTTAATAAATTTAATCAAATACCCCCTTAGTGATTTATTCTTTTTTAAAATGTGTTAGATCGTCTTAAAAGGGTCACTAAGATAATGACTCCATAGAATCACAATAATAATATAATGGCTCTTCGAGTAAAAAAATAATAATAATAATTTTAATTTTAAATAAGATGAATATTTTAAAATTGTATAAAGGGGTGTCAATTGGGTGAGTTGGGTTGTGATTTTTTTTTAAACTCTCAACCCGAACTCGATCCGAACCCGAATTCAACCCGAAACCCGTCAACCAGAATCCGAACCCGGCCAACCCGACCAACCCATACCCAACCCGAATAACCCATATAACCCAATCTAAAATAACTTTTTTGGTCATTTTTTCAATAATTCTTCACTTTTATCTCAATACTTCATCACTATTATACTAACATTGATATTAATATACATAAAAATATTTTAATTTTTAAAATAAAATTTGATTTAACCCTAAAAAATAAACTAACTCCTAAATTTGGGTCAACCCGAACCCGACCTGACCCAACCCGAACCCAATTCAAAAATTTTCAACCCGAAACTCACCAACTCAAACCCGATCCAAACATGAAAATGCCTAACCCGAACCTGATTTTTTTCGGAACGACTCGGGTTGGTTCATCGGGTCAGGTTCACTTTTGACACCCCTAGTATAAATTATAATTTAAATTTACTCACCAATTAAAAAAAACATCTATTTTTTTTTTAAATTGAAAGTCCAAACAATTAAAATTATTTTTAAATATATATATTTTTTCTCCCGAATTTATCCGTTGATGCCTTTTCCTTTTCTTGAACTTTTTGCCTTTTTCATCACATGTGAGCCCTTGAAGCCTATTTCACGAGTGAGTACGAGTGAAAAAAAAAAAATAAAAATTGGCGTGCGGGTATTTTATCAAAATTATTTTAGACAATCTCCAACATGTAATTTTCATATAAAAATAAGTATAATTTTAGTGTCAAATATTATTTCAATTTTAATCCATCCACATTATATCACACTAGAAAGAAATATTTATTTGAATATTTTATCTTTTTCTTATTCATAATTTAATTGTCAAAATATATTTTAATTTATTAATTTTTTAAAACAATTATTATATTTAAAATGAATACTTAATTTATACTAGTTATCGCGCACATGCGTTGCATGTGCAATATAAAAAAATTAATTTAATTTTTTATATCAGATATTAAACTGATAAGGACATATATTACACTTGATCTTAGCCAAAAGATCGACAAAGATGTGATTTTTAATGTCACCAATCTAAGGTATTTATAAAAGTTTATCTACTTGCATGTAATGTTGTTAATTTTAAGATGTGGGGCTAAAGAGATCATAGTTGTGTAATACCTATTAATGAATAAATTTTCTAATAATACGCTGCACCGGAGTCTCTAACTCTAGATCCTGGATTGTAATGAGAAAATTTTCTAATAATACGCTGCAGATGAGTCTCGAACTCTAGATCTATAATTGATTAATG
>JBBPFQ010000118.1:2791023-2801830 GCA_037974815.1 Kaempferia elegans | reverse complement strand
TAGATGTTGAATTTTTCAAAATGCTTTCCAAAATTTATTAATATTAAAATATCCTTTTTAGAATTTTAATTTTAATTCTAATTCACGCCTCAACTAGATGTCGCATGGCTCCACCTTTTAATCTGCTAGCCCCTGACTCAAGTACAGACTTGAATCATGCTGGTTTGTCTTGAGCTCGGCCTTGGATCGAGCTGGTTTGTCTTGAGCTTGGTCTGGAGTCGACCTGGTTTGACGGGCTCAGCCGTGAGTCAGGCTGATTTGGCTTTGCATTGATGAGTCCTGATTTGGCACGTGGCTCCCGACGTTCCTGCCACATTAATTAGTCTTTTTTTTAATATTTATATAAAATTACAGTACATTTAATAGAAATACAGGGTAAAAATTAAGAGTATTTTTATTTTAAAAAAAAAAGAATATTTTTAATTATTAAAACTACACTCTAATATATTTTTTAAAATTTGAAAATACTCTTTCAATTTATTTTAATAGTTATGTGAGAATTGCTATATTTATATGCTCCTCGACCATTTGTCTGCGACTGAGTGGTTGGGGCGTTTGGAAGTTATTTAGGCGTCCTAAAGTGAATGCATTCAAGGCGTCTATAGGGATAGATCCAGGAATTAGAGTTAGAATGAACTTGACCTTAATGTAATATGCTTTCATTTCTAATGGTCTTGACTAGCACCAATAATAAGAAAAGATAAAATAGAGATTGCTCTAGTTGAAGAGAAAAAAAGGGGTTATTGTTCTTAAGAAGAGGAACAAGAAACGAGAGTTGTTGGAGAAGAAGAAGAAAAAAAATAATTAAACTACTGTTGGAAAGCAAAGATAGGGAGAAGAAGAAGAAGCATGTGCTAGAGGCTTGCATGTGAGGATATGGGAGCGAGGGAGAAAAAGAAAGCAATGCACAGAGGCAGTGTAAGTGAGGTTGTGTACGTGAAAGAAAATAAAAAGATAAGAGGAGAGAATTTAACCCAATATACTCTTTATCTCTATGTCTATCCGATAATTTTTTTTTTATTCCAATCTAATTTTAAATAGGTACATTCACTTATAGTAAAAAAAAGACTGAAAAAAAGATAAAACTTACCTAAATCATTCCTTACTGTGAGATTGCAATAAAATCATAGGGAAATGGATTATGAAAATCATGACTAAATAATTATAAAAAAATTAAAATTGAAAAACAAACCTATCTTATAATCCATAATTTGTCATAACCTTTTTTTTCCAAAGGATGCAACAAAACTAAGTTGAGTAAAAGCTTTTTAGGTAAGGGCTGGGTTATAGCTCGGGATAGTCTTATCTAGATTCGTGGATAAATCCGGTTGAGAAGCATATGCATATCACTAATTAGTTGCTATAACTTATAACATATAATAGCTAACTATATAGATGGACAACCTGATCCCACATGGTGAGTGCGACTTCTCATTCAATAACTAATATTCTATATATTTATAGGAAAAAAATCTCATAATACACTATAGTTGGGATTTAGACCATGTGTACGTGAGAAATTACTGGAGCATTTGTCGTTGCACCCATAGCCCCGGATGTAATCTTAACAGCTAGCTACATCATTGCTATAAATGTATTTAAAAATAATTAAAATTAATTACACAAAATATTATTATATCAAAACTATATTTGTTTATCAACTTAATTAAAAAAATATTTAACTTTATTTAAATCGCTTGAATTGATTCAAAATTATAGAATGATTTTCATAAAATTTAAATATTTTAATTTAATTTTTAAATATTAACTTAATAAAAAGAAATTCATACAAAGTATCGTCAGAAATAAAGCTCTAAATTAAATATTAATAATATCTACAAATTCAAAATTAATATTTGGTTACATTCAATTTTTAGATGATTATTAAAGGTTCAACACACCACCGATACGATTAATTCGACCTTGCTCCTAAGGGCAGTACCCTCACCGCTCATAATAAGTTGGTGGGGTCAGACCCGTAAGTGGCTCGCACTCATCCCCTGTGAGAAGTGAGGGCATTGCTTTAAAGGTAGGATCGAATCAATCCACCAAATTAATTTGATCATGCACGTGCGGAGAGTACCATCACCTTTCACAATAGGTTGGTGGAGCTCAGACCCCCAAGTGAGTATCACCTATCCCCTATGAGAGGTGAGGGCACTGCCCTTACGGGCAGGGTCGAATTAATCTACCAGATTGATTCGACTCTACTCTTAAAGGCAATGCCCTCACCTCTCACAATAGGTTGATGGACTCATACCCATAAAGTGGATCCCACTCATCCCCTATGAGAGGTATGGGCACTGCCCTTAAGGCAAGATCGAATTAATCTACTAGATTAATTCGACCTTGCCCGTAAAGGGAGTGTCCTCACCTCTCACAATAGGTTGGTAGGGCTTATCCATTCTTGTGAGAGGTGAGGACACTGCTCCTAAAAACAAAATCAAATTAATCCACTAAATTAATTCGACCATATCCATAAGTGTAATACCTTCACCTCTCACAATAGATTGATGAGGCCCAACCCTAACGGTGGATATTTTCTATCCCCTATAAAAGGTAAGGTAGATTAATTTAACTCTACTCACAAAGACAATGTCTTCATCCTCCAGTAATAAATTGGTGGAGCTGAATCCTACAAGTAAATTCCATTCATCCTTTATGAAAAGTGAGAACACTGTCTCAAAGGGATCTTCTCCTTACTATTTATCTGTCGAATAAATTTAGAATATAATTTCTATGCATTAAATATTTATTTTATTTAAATTCGAATTATTTATTTTTTAAATGCTTTTACCATCCATCACATATTCACATCACATCAAGAGGCCCTGAAGGATGGGGTGGTTTATTTAAATGCATGCGACGACAACAATAGCACAATGCTTCCATAATTACTCAGCCACCATGGAGAAACTAATGGCCACGCTGCTGCTACTGCTAGCGCTGGTCCTGGCGCCGCCGGTGGAAGTGGAAGCGCAGACTTCGCAGACTTGCGCGGCGGAACTGGTCCCCTGCGGGCAGTACCTCAACATGACGACGGGAACGCCGCCGGATTCCTGCTGCATCCCGCTGCGTAACGCCGTCGAGAACGAGCTCGGCTGCCTCTGCGCCATCCTCACCGACCCCAGCGTCTCCAGTGCCTTTAACATCAACATCCAGAGTGCCACCCAGATGGCCAGGGCCTGCGGCGTCACCAACCTCAACGGCTGCGCCTCCGGTCAGTAATCGGTCTTATCCATTAGGGCTACCGCGCCCAGATCTCGATCTTCGCCTACTTAATTAGGGCTTTGTTGTTTATGAGATTGGGGAATCGATTAGGGTTTTTACTGATGTAATTTCTTCTTCGATGGTTGAACAAGCAGGTCCATCGGCATCCCGCACACCTCCTCCTCCTCCCGCTCCTTCAGGTACTTGGATTTTACCAAAATTTCAACTTTTTCTTTTCAATTCGAATCGAAATTGTTCTCATTATTACAAGAAAGTGATTTCTACTACTACTTCTTCTTCTTCTCCACCAGTACTTAGATTTTTTTCCAAAATTTCTACTTTTTTTCAAGTCCAATAGAAATTGTTCGTATTATCGCAAGCAGATGATTTATTCTTCTCCTTCTTGTTACAAAATAAAATATTGTAGTTGGTCAGACTCAGTAGGCTCCTGTTTAAAAACAACAAGTAGATAGCAACAATTTGTCAAACACAAGAAGTTGGAATTCTACCTTAGAACTTAGTCAAGCTCGTTGAACTGGAATTATGCTCGAACACGTCTCTGACTTGATCAAAGTATCTGGAAGTCTAGTCAACAGCTTGGCATGGTTGACAACATGTATAATATGTGGAATTTGGGATACCAATATACACAATAAAACAATACGCGTGCAGATAATAGCATGACCAAATTTTTTATACAAACAATAAAATTTATTTTTGAGAAGCAAAAGTTGAAAAAAAAAAACATGAACTAAATAAGATCTTCAGGTGGTTCATACTGTTCTGCTTGTCTATGTTTAACTACTTGTTTGCAAGGATAACACAAAACAAACACAAAAGGATACACCACATGGAAATACTCTTCTCTAGACTCACAAAAACATTTGCTGAGGTGTTTAGCCTGCTTCGTTGGATATTCTAATGACTGTAGTGGCAAAACCGGCGGAGATGGCTAGGGCAAGGAAGGGGCTATGGTCGCACAGGGAAAATAATGGAAGGGAGTATGACAGTTTCGTGATCTTTGTGCATAATTTAATTCTATCTACCTAAGTAGATATGTCTACGAATTTCTAGACTTTATTCACCTCGGCCTCATGAAGTTTTCCACCGACCATCGGGTAAATCGAGGAAGCACAGATGGGCCACAGGGGACGGCCCAACACCATGAGTTGTTTGAGCGTCCTAGACGTTTATTTGCGTTGTCTGAGAATCGAACTCTCGTTGTTGGAAAACTCATCCAATCTCCCTACCATTGCACCAAGCCCCGAGGGGCAAACCTAACCTAAGTAAATACAATGAATATGTCATGATGGGGTTAGAGAGAGTTATTATTATCTCAGATAGTTGGACACTAGGATCTTCGGTGTGCATGAATTCACTTAAAATTTGTGGACAAATTCAGAAACACTCCTTGACATAATCACCCCAAAATGAGAAATTAGATTACCATGTTCACATTTCCATTTTTTTGTGTGGAAATTATATAATTAATTAAGGCTACAATGAAAATGAAATGAAAACAGAAGTTTGAATAAATTACTAACTTGTGGATTGCTGTGGCTGCAGGTGCTGGTCGAAACATGATTCATGGGAAATGGATTGGAGTGCCAGTCTTGTTGGTCATTTGGTGGATCATTGCCATTTAATATCTTGTCCTCATCCTTGATGTTTCCATTGCTGAGCTCTTGTAGTAAATGCTCCCTTAGTTATTCTTTCACCCTTGTGTTGAACACTTGCTGTCTTAAAGTTTATCTTCTTCCAGTTGTAATATTTGTATTCAGTGTAAGCTTCTTTGTAATTCTTGTTTATGAAAGTGTTATATTTATGTAAAACATTTGAATCGAAAAATAGATTATTTTTGTTATTTGATGGACTACATGGCATGGGACAGAGATGAAGAGAAGGGTGTATTTGTGGATCTTAAACAAAAACAATATCTTATTTAGAGTTGATTTACTTGTACTATATTTCTCATCTTAAAAATATTATTTAGGGGTGTTTAGTATATATTTGATAATGAAAATGATAATGAGTTTAATTGAGGGGGAAATGACTTTTATGATAATTTAGGAGATGTGAGTTATGAAATTAGGGGTATGAAATTTATATTTTAATTTTGATTCTCGTTTATCAAGTATCAAGAATAAAAATGAAACATATTTCGTTCTCATTTCAACTTCCTAAATCTGCCTACCAAACATCCTTTTAATAGTAGCGCGGTTATAAAGTAATTGGTATCATGGGCTAAAATAAATTGATTTAATTTAAAAAAATACTATATATAGTGTAATTACATATTTTAAAAAATTTATAAATTTGATTAAAATTGTCCAGCATGATCAAAATTGTTTCAATATGATTAGAATTATTATAAAATTATTGTAACAACGGTTTAATACCTTTAAAATAAATTTAAATAATTTTGATCAAATTAATAAAAAAATTATATATTAAAAAAAAATTATTTTAATACCTTAGAATTTAGGGTGTAAGTATAAGACTTGAATAAGAGTATTTTTAGAATAAAAATCTTATTTTGATTTTTATAATTATAAGGGCGCTATTTTATTTTATTATTTTACCTCTAAAGGAACCGAACCGGACCGGTCTAATTCGATTCCCCTCCTAGCAAGCGACGGAGTCGGTAGTCGGGAGCTCCTCCCGACGAAGACTTTGGCGGGCGGCGGAGCGCTTCTTTATCCATAATGAAACCCTAGGTCTTCGATGCTTCAATGCTGTTCCGGCCGAATCTCCCATCTCTTCCGCGTATTCCTCTCCGCTGTTACACTAGCTGTCACCTCTCGTGTCTGGCGGCGGAGGTTGCTTCCGAGGAGGAGCAGGAGCTTGCCACCGGTTCCTCTTATACCTCGGAGACCAAGAATCCTTTGGAAAAAATTGTCTCTTTATTCAAACCAGAGGCCGAAAGGATTGTTCCGTGTCGATTCGGCCACGAGAGCATCAGTCAACATGGGGCTCTGAAGAAGGAAATGGTACCGTGCCATAAATTTCATGAGAGCCATTGGATATCAAGGTTGAAGGCTTGCCACGCCTTGGCCAGAGACGGGAGATTGAACGACGTCATAAGGGTTTTGCTAAAGATAGTGTCTGACCAAGGTTTTTCTTGTTTCTTCTACCATTCCTTTACCGTGCCGATAATTGTTCTCTTTATCTATAAAAAAAATCATATTTTCTGGCAAAAGTTGATATAGTTCTAAAATTGGTTGGTTTATGTCTCTCATTTTTCATAATCAGTATTCGATTCTCACACATATTTGATTGACCAAGGAAATCCTTGTGAACATTGTATGATGTAATGTTATCAGTCTCATCTTCTTAGTTTTACATTGCAATGACTATTGATAACATTAGTAAGATTTTAAAGATTCATATCTGGTTTTAAATCAATTTAAACTTGACTAATTTACGAAACCCTGTATTACCTTGTTTAGTAGATTATAACTTGTAAGTGTTAACTTTTGCAAGTGATGAATACTTTAGATATCGATATAAATATTATTTTACTCACTGCATATGCCTCTTGGCCCTTGCATACACATTTTGAAACCTTGCAACTAGATGAGTCACAACAAGATGTAAAAAAAAAAATGATGAACCTCTTAATGCTTCTAATTCTTTCTAATTTTCTATCATTTACACTACTTATGGACCTATAAATGGTATGAATTGCTGGTTGCTATAATTCTTTGTCCTTTTATTAGATTATATGTGTTTGCTTGAATGAGCTTGACTTCTTTGTAGCTTATTTTCAAATTACCTTCTTTTTTTAAAAAAAATTGTGAAAAGGAGCTGGATCGGCACCATTATTCTGCGAGCACTTGTCTACTCATTTCAGACATTGGGATTCCAGCAGCATTGTGTGGGATATGTTGGCAAATGTATATGCTAGATCAGAAATGATTGGTGATGCTCGTTTCGTATTAAGCGAGATGACTATCTTGGACATGCAAGTTTCTGTATCTACTTATCACAGTTTATTATACAGTGAGAGATATACAGATATTGTTCTTGATCTATATCGAGAAATCAAAGCTAGTGGGATTTATCGTGGAGGGCACACAATTGATCTCCTTATTGATGGTCTCTGCAAACAAGGAAGAGTGCAAGATGCAATATCATTCTTCCAAGAGATAAGCAAAGAGAAATCATTTTACCCTTCTTTGATTACCTTCAATTCTCTCATATCCGCAGCATGTAATTCTGGCACTCTCATGATCGCATGGTCTCTCCTCTCTCTTTCCTTTAAGTATGGATTTGTTCCAGATAAATATAGTTACAATATGCTTATGCATGGATTGTGTCTAGCAGGAAAGGTGGAAGAAGCTTTGGAACTCTCTGAGCGCATGCAAAATGATGGCATAGAGGCTGATGTGGTTATGTATAATACTCTTATAAATGGGTGTCGTTTAATTGGATCGATGCGTGAGATCTGGATGCTCATTAGAATGATGATAAAACAGGGACTGCAGCCTGACCTTGTTACTCATACTATTGTGATAAGTGGTCTTTGTGATGAAGGCAATGTCGATGAAGGGTTGAAGAGGATGGATATACTTGCTAGGGGATGCAAGCTGAATATTGTGACTTACAGTGTTATCTTTATTGCCCTTTGCAAAAGAGGATGGATTGTGAAAGTTGAAGAGTTGCTTGATGAGGTAAAATATAATAACCTTGATATCGATCTGATAGCATATTCCATCCTCACAAGTGGGTATTGCAAATTAGGAGATATAGACAAGGCACTTCAGTTATGTCAAACTATGCGCTCAAAGAATGTGATGCCTAATTCATTTTGTCATGATACAATTCTTTCTGGTATGTGCAAGAAAGGGATGATGTTAGAAGCGAAGTGGTATTTGGAGTACCTAGTTGCTAATGGTCAGACATTGAACATTATTTCATATAACATTGTTATTGATGGCTTTGCTAAAGTTGGTGATGTCAAAGAAGCTCTTGGATTGTATGAGCAATTAATTAGGTTGGCTGTAACTCCTACAGTTGTGACTTTTAATTCCTTGATTTATGCCTTTTGTAAGATTGGAAATCCAACCATTGCAAAGGAATTTTTGAAGCAAATGGATATGCATGGATTGACTCCTACAACCATAACCTACACTACACTTATTGATGGATTTTGTGAAATAGGAGATATCAATTCCATGAGGATGCTGCTTGAGGAAATGGATGCGAGAGCAATCTTGCCTAACAAAATGACTCATAGTGTAGTTATTAAGGCGTTTTGTAAAAATGGACAAGTAAAAGAGGCTTTTGATAAACTTAGCAATATGGTTGCATTGGGTATAGGTGTCGACTCGATCGATTACAATACAGTTATTCAAGGTTTTTGTCAACAGGGAGATTCAAAAATGGTTTTCCACATATATGATATAATGACAAATAGTGGTCTCATGCCTACTCCTGTTACTTATACCTATCTCATCGATTGTCTTTGTTTAAATGGTCAAGTTGACAGAGCAGAGGAGGTTTTGTATTATCTTTTGCATCAGGGTATCAGACTGAGAAAATTTTGCTATATGACAATCGTAAAAGCACATTGTGGGATGGCAATGCTAGATAAAGCCTTTGTGCTCTTTGATGAAATGCTGAAATCTGGATATGAGGTTACAATGAAAGATTTTAGTGCAGTAATCAACCGACTATGCAAACAGTCCTTTGTACATGAGGCAAAAATATTCTTTAATAAGATGCTAGGTGTTGGCATATATCCAGATAAGGAACTGTCCCTTGTGATGTATAATGCCTTCCTTAAGACCAATGATTACAAGTCATTGTATACTCTCCTTGCCTTTTTGGTTAAAACAGGA
This sequence comes from Kaempferia elegans, assembly GCA_037974815.1. Taxonomy (NCBI): domain Eukaryota; kingdom Viridiplantae; phylum Streptophyta; class Magnoliopsida; order Zingiberales; family Zingiberaceae; genus Kaempferia; species Kaempferia elegans. Next base: position 2,792,777 of record JBBPFQ010000118.1, on the reverse strand, counting down.
TTGTAGTTACGATCACAGGAGCACACTGTTCAAGCTTCGCGATCCCTTGAATTCTCCTTTGTCAAAGAGCATGAGGTATTATTTAAGATATATGTTATCTGTGATTATTATTACAATTGGTGTTGCTTCATACGAAATCAACATAAAATTAACTTTACAATTATTTCTTAGTCTTGTAGAATCAATGCATCTGTTAGGCAGACTCATCTGATAAAGAAGAAATGAAAAGCACCAGGAAGATTACCTTCTGGGTCTAGATGGATCTCCTTCTAGTTGATCATGCAGTAGTTGACGAAACCTGGTTGGACAAGGTCAGCATTTTGGACTATTCTTTAACTAATTGCATTAGCTGATCTAGACCAATCTTTTAAAGAACTTGTTACAAACTAATTGTTATTATGACAATTGGTGCTGCTTGATACAAAATCAACATAAAGTTAACTTTTCGATTATGTCTTACTTTTCAGAAGCAATACCTTTGTTATGAGGACTCATCTGATGAAGAAGAAATGAAGAACACTAGGAAGATTACCTTCTTCTGGGTCTAGCATGCCGAGATGGATCTCCTCCTAGTTGATCATGCTGTGAACGATGGCATCCCTGCTCAAACGATGTCGAGTTGATTACATTTCGCCTATTTGAAGAATTCGCTTAGCTGCTTCCTAGCCAAAGTTCTGATACTCAAGCAGTTTTAACATAAACGGCCTGATGATCAAGAACACAATGAACACCCAAGTAAAGTATTTTTGGGGGCGACTTGCAAATCTTAGTTGCGACCCCATTATCTGATATGCCAGGATTGATTCCTCCTAGTTGATGTGGTTGACTGTGTCGCTGGTCTAGCGATATGGAGTTGGTCAGATTTCGTCTAATGTCCCAGCTCTATCGGAAGGTTCAATCATGCAGTCTATGCTTATACCCTCCCTGAATCTCTGTGATGTATGAGCTGATCCTGCACACTTCTGTCAAGCAACTTGGTTCCATCGGTTTCCTCCGGCAAACACGTTGTTCATTGTTACGTTGCTTATTGGCATTGGTTGAGGGCACTCACTAGTCACGTCAGACAACTCTTCGTTGAGACCTGGTCGGATGAGGTTAGCTTTTTGGACTATTCTTTAAATAATTGCATTAGCTGATCTATACCAATCTTTTAAAGAACTTGTTACAAACTTCAGTTTGGTTCCCTTTATGAACACCTACTTTGTTCATTGCTACACAAGTTCAAGACATAAAGTTCGTATGCAACTCTTTTATGAACACCTACTTTGTTCATTGCTACACAAGTTCAAGACATAAAGTTCGTATGCAACTCTTTTATCTCATTGTGCAACAAGTATTTTAGATCTTATGGATCATTATTTTATTTTATTATTATTATTTTTTATCTTTGATAATAGATAAACGACCTTCCCTTCTAGTTCACCTATCAGGTAAGGCCCTTCTAGTTCACCTATCAGGTAAATTTAAAGAGCAATGATACACTCAAGGAAAAAAAAACTCAAGGAAAACCTCAAGGAAAGACACATAGTGATAGAGTCCACCATTTCACTTTTTGTAGGCTCCATCACTTCATGTGTCTTTCGTTGAGATTTTCCTTGAGTTTTTTTCTCACTACAAATCATTTCTCAAATTCAAAATGCAGCTTGTGTCGTTGTTATATTAAAATTATGTGTAACACTAGATAATTATGTGCAAACCACTGATACATTTAAACGTGTCAAAAATTTATTATATATCTAATTTAAGATTTTTCT
>JBBPFQ010000118.1:2706081-2724463 GCA_037974815.1 Kaempferia elegans | reverse complement strand
TTATTAAGAATCTGAACACTTTACTTACTTTCAATTAATTTGTTTAAGTCCAAAAGTAAATTACATGGATGTCCTTTTTTTCTTTTCACAGCGAAAATAATTTCAAGATTTATTAGTAATTTCAATTAAAAATTTAAAGTTCGAGACTCAACTGCAGCGTATTATAAAAATACACCGCAAGCAGAGAAACTTTTATAAATATCTTAGGTCGGCGACATTTGAAAGCACACATTTCTCGGCCTTTTGGTTAAGATCAAAGGTAGTATATGTTCTTATTAGTTTAATATATAATATTAAAAAATTAACTTTTTATAAGGGAGAGTTTGTTACATAGGTTTGAACGCATCCTTAGTAAGTCTAATTTATCGTATTCATATATTATATTATATATGTAATGCATGTGCACAATGATTAATAATTAAAATAAAAATAACATTCATTTTTATTTATCATCGTAATGACATCTCGTTTTGTCTCAGTCTATTTTTAGTTTTGAAAACATAATAAATGTTATAGTAATTATAAGAACACGAGCATTTCTAACCTGAACAACTGAACAACATTGATCAATATTATAACAACATCAATTCTAAACTATTGTAGTATAGATATAATATATCTTATCAATATTATATTATTATAAAATCATAGTTATTATAACATAGATATTTTATCTCTCATTAATATTATATTATAATAATTATGGGATCTTAATCACTATAAGGTTATAACAACATGATGTAACTATTCCAACCTAGAAGTAATATTATAGATCAACCTTTTCCGACATTGAGTATTCTTTTTTTAATAAAAAGGTAATTATACTCACCTCAAGTGTCTCTTACAATCCGTCTTTATGTTATGTGAGGAGAAATAAATCATACAGTAAGCTTATAATAAACTGTTGAATAACTAGGAGTGAAGAAATTTTTTATCTAGGGATATTCACCGCCTAAAATTGATCCCTCTGCTTGGATAGGGTGAGGAAACTTTCATTAATGAAAGGAAAAAAAAAGAAGAAAAGAAGGGAAAGTAAAATATTTACCTTCCACTTATTTGGGAGGAATGAAAGGTTAGTTGTGGAGGAGGAAAGAGTTGAAAATAAAGAATAAAAATATAAAAATATCTTTTTTTTATAAAATAAACTTATATATGACAAAAAGATATTGGGATAAAATTGAAATAAATTTCTTTCTCTTTCCTTGCCCTCAAATTAGGATGTAAGGAATTTTTCTAATTTTTGAACATGTTTACACTTCTCTCCCCTTTCTCTCCATAACTCACGCTCTCCCAAATAAGGATAATAATTTTTCTTCCCCTTGCTTACTCTTCCATCCCTTTCCTCACCTCCTCACAAAGGGTTAGTATCATGGGAGATGCAATTTTTTTTTTTTTTATCTCGAGCACGAGGGGAAAGTAGAGATAGTAATTTATATGGATATATGCTATGCTATAATCATGGGCACATGACCAATACAACAAATGGCATCAACATCAAAGAGGGAGGTAAACCCTACAGCCCATGTTAGGAGAGGCCCACCATGACAGATTGCAAACTTGGAAGCACACGACGAAATTCATAATTTGCCAAAAATAACCTCATTACATGCCTAAATCTAACCCATATTTTAACGAATATATCTATCATTTTTGCTATCACATATATAGAAGAAATACTAGTGTGGATTACCTAGCCGTAATTAAAACGCCGCTAGTGGGAGGAGGAGCCACAGGAGGAAAAGGAAGAGGAAGGGCTGGGATCGGACGGCGGAGGACCCACCGTGGTTGCTGATCTGGTTGGATCCGACGGCGAGCGGCATGTCGTCGAGAGAGAGAGAGCACGAGGAGGGGTCGGAAGCGCTGGCGGCGTCCGCCGCCATGAGGACACGGAGGACGGAGATGGCGGCGGGGAGGAAGTGGGTCCGGTTCTTGGAGAGCAGCCACGTCACTCCCATCAGTTGGCATTCCCGACCGTGAGTCGGCGCCGGCGCTGGCTTGGCGGCGGATTTGGAGGCGTTGCTCGTCCCGGATCGCTTCGATTTGGCCTTCAGCTGCCGGAATGAGCAGGGATTTTAGGGATTTTCTTTGTCAAAATGAGATTTTGATGAGGGATTTGGGGGTTTCGAGAAGAAATCGGATGGGGAAGTTGGTTCACCTGGTTGAGAGAGCGGAGGCAGCGGTTGCAGGCGGCGAAGCCTGGGCGGGCGCAGTCCTTCTCCAGTCGCCGCGCGGGTCCACCGGCGGGGATCCACCGCCCGGCCTCGGCCACGAACGCCCCCGGGCAGGCCATCCGCCGAAGTCGGACCCCGCAGAAGCAGTAGGCTGCGTCGCAGGTGTCGTTGGCGCGCGGGAGGTCGACCCCGCGGTCGCGGAGCGCGCGCTCGACGCCGCCGATGCAGGACTCAGAGTCGTCGGGCAGCGCAGGCATGTCGAGACCGGCGGCGGCGGCTGTGGGGACGGGCGCGCGCGCGGCGAGCGCGGACGCAGAGTAGGCGGCGAGGAACCAGGCCTCTAGCACGGGACAGCAGCGGGAGCGCGAGGGGCCGCCGTCATCGTCGGAGACCGAGCAGGAGGAGGACACGACGGGAAGTAGGTCCGCGGGCGGGTCGAGCGGGCAACCGGTGGCCGAAACGTCCGACTGCTCTGGGAACGCAGGAATGGTGGCCGGAGGAGAAGATGCAGCGGCGGCGGTGGTGGACGGGATGATCTGAATGGAGGCAGGCTCAGGGTCGGTGAAGGAAGACTCGGCGGCGAGGACAGAAACTTGAAGGAAGAACAAGAAGAGGAGAAGGAGGAAGAGGAAGGGGTTCGCCATTGCTGTCCTTCCACTCTTCTTCTTCTTCTTCTTCCTTCCCTTTCTTTTCTGTGGAACTAAACAGAGATAGAGAAGAGAGTGGACGGAGGTGATGATGGTCTTGTTGCTTGGTTTTGAGGGAATAATTGTGGAGCAATGCTTTTGCTTTATTTACTCGTGTCTCGTGTTGCTTTATTATTTTTTTAGAGTTATTATTATTATTATTATTATTATTATTATTATTTGGTAAACGTAAATTGTCCGGAAAATATTTTTTTTACAGGAAAAAAATAAAGAGAAAGGTAAGGGAAGAGGAAGAGACAAATTTGGTATGGTAGGAGTAGATGGGGTTTGATGGTATGCATGATTGGAGAAGTTGATGATGGCTTGTATATTATCATTTGAGTAGAATACACATTTTAAGATATTTAATAACTCAAATGGTGATGGATAAAATGAGTAAAAATATGGAGCAAAATGCTTGTAGATTAGTTGCTATTCTAGATAATCTTGAATTTCATATAAAGTTTAACAATCGATGGTTGATATTTGTGGTACCTTCCAAAGTAATTTATTGAGAAAGACTTCAGGATATCCATGCTTAGCTCCGTTATTGAATGGAGATGAATAATTAAAATTCTTCACACTAAATATTTGATGGCGCAACTTAACGAACTCAAATAAATTCAAATGCAAATAACACACACTATTTTCAATTCTACAAATTCATATCTTATATTCCCCTAGGGTTTGGTATTGTAGTAAGAAGCAGAGTGTATTTTTCAAATAACTAAAGTTTAATTTTCACACAAGGCGTATCTACAGCGATTGAACTACTAGTGAAACTAAGACATCATGTTAGGAGTCACCGTGTTTCTTAAATTTATTTGATGAGTAAAATGTGAGGTCAAATTGTCTACTCTAAGATTAATCAAATTGTAAAATTTAAATACCTGAATTGTGGAAACTTAAGTTACATCTACGTTGTATAAATGTGCTATATCAACTCTAATTAAGGTGAAGAATGGCAAAGGCAAGGATGGTCATCAGGATAAGGACCGAGGAGAGAGAGCAAATAAAATTAGGGTCAATTGGACTTTTTCATGTCCTTTTTAGTATAGTAAACATGTTTTCCCTTTTGTTTCCTCCATTCTTAAACTTTTCTTTGCACTTTTTCATATGCTTTAAATTTTTTTTTAACTCATCTATTTTCCTCACCTCCTAGAAATAACGATAAAATTACCATTATTTATATGTATAAAATGTCATTAAATTATGTCACGAGTGCTATCCAACTTTATTATAAGACCGGTGTTTTACTCTACTACCTGAAAAGAAGGGAAGAAAAGACAAGGAGAACTTTAGTGAGGGGCCATCAATTAAAAGCTCCCTCTATTCCCAGTAAACCATTTAGACTGCATTTCTTTGTATTTATCTTTTAAAAAAAAGAGAGAGAGATAAATAATTATATATTTTTTAATGAAAATATTTTGATTTTCTTTGGAGAAAATGTGAATTAATTGGTAAATAAATGCATGTGTCGTCACTTGATACGCGTGAAAGGAATTTAAAAAGGGAGCACGTTGAAGTTGCTTTGGGCCCGCCAACATGAAGAACTTTGCAACGCATTGGATTCCAAGTAATAATTAAAATAGAGAGCTCTGTATTCTTTCTCAGTTCCTTTTTTTTTGTGTTTTTTTTCCTACCAATTTCAAAAAACACAATAATTTGATTATTAAATTTATATCACGAAATAAACAAAATGATAACTAAAATGTAATATTAACAAGTCATTTCTACATATTAAGGGCATTTTGAGAAAGAACAAAGTTTAACCTATCAATTCAGTCGAATTTCACATTATTGATCACCTTCAATTTATAACATCATATTTGATATAATTTTCACAATAAAAATACAATTTCAACATCAAGTATTATTTCAACTCCAAGCCACTTACATCATTTAACACTCAAAATGAGTATTCTTTAACATATTCAATTTTTCTTATTTATATTTTAATTATCAACCTACATTTTAATTTATAATTATAATTATAAGTAAAATATATTAAATAAATTAAAAATAATAATTTTAATAAATTAAACCTTTACAAATACATATAATAAACAATAATTATATTTAATTTAATTAATTATATAATAAAATTAAAAAATAAAATTCTCTCCCTCACCAATGGTACGAATGGTACAACACCAAAGATAGTATTTACTATTCACCACATTATATTTTGTGTGAAATTTAATATATGAATTGAAGCATTTTGATGCTAATCATCACTAAATTTAATATTTTAGTAATAAATTTGAGATGGTCTAATGCGTACAAGGTGGCCCTCGATCAGCAGATAAATATATCGGAAGAAATAGAAGCTATATTCCATGAGTTGAGTTGAGACTAGGGCAAGAATACAAAGCCTAGTTGAACATTACAACGAGGTAAGAATAGATTACATCGTAAAAAAAATGCTAAGCCTATGATAATGAAGAAAAAAAATAGGGGGGAACTACAAAACTGCAGCTGCAACGCAATCCTCTTAAAGAGTTTCAGCTGCATCCCTTCTATTGACACAATGTCGATGTTTTGGCTATTTTCACTAGTGTTTCCTATTTCCTATACTTCATTGGCGATACCTAACCAATCAGGCATTGTTTCTTCAAACCAGGTCGCCGTGCTATATACAGACTCAGGAGTCCAAGCTAGGTCGAGGGGTGCCAATGGAGCTGCAGAAAGCAACAAGTTTACCGAGAAGTGTCTCCTGATCAAAACAAGCAACTTCTTGTGCTTCCACTTTGCATGTTCTAAATTTGGACACAGATGTGGTTTTGAGAAAATAGTTTCGATCGTAATTCAACCTGTTGAGATAGGTGTCAAAAAAAAACAAAGGATTAAACCTGCCTTCACACAAAAATAGCAATTACTGTTTGTCAAGTAAATCAAGCAATAAGAATATAGAAAGAACACGTGGAAAGAAACTCTTACCATCGATCCACATCTGAGCTATTTTGCGGCACACTTGACCTGCTGGTAAGCTTGAGTCCGAACGGCATCGAAGCTAGTCAAGCCATAGTGAAGCCCTGACCCTCTATCCACAAAAGTAACTGCCAGAAAGTGCTAAAATTAAGCATCATAGAGCTTCTAGGGTTATTGCTGCTTTAGTAAAGACAGATAGTATGAATGGTGCTTCTTCTCCAGGTTGTATAGTTGTGGGCACAATGGTGTATCCTTTAGAATAAGGTTCCAAGACCAATTCACATGAAACTTCTCTCGAGTTGACATAATCAGTACCACCAACTGACTCGTGCAGATAGATATTGTATGCAGCACGACGTCCACGAGTCTTGAGAATCCTCAGTCCAATATAAAACAATGACGAATCATGACTGGACTGAAAGTTCCTGAAAGCATTGCTCTTTCTGGAGAAGCTGACACCCTAACATAAATGTGACCATAATGATAAGAACAGGCATGCATTCGATATAAGGTTCACACTCAATTGAGTTAGATGAATACCTGGGTGAGGGTGATAAACACATGAATAGGAAAAGATGCCTCTGGTCCAGTTGCTTTAAGCCTGAATTGAGGGTTCTGATGCCATGATTCGTAATCTTGGCAGCCCCCTGCACTATAACCACGCCACTGACCATGCACAGAGTAGCGCATCTCTAGTGGATATATTCGGCAAACATATATAGACCGAAAATGAATCTGAAAGTCTTGCCAAGACATCCAAAATATCCCATTGTTTGACTGTCGAAGGAAAAAGTAGGAAATTACTTTTGTACCATGAGCATTGTCCATAGTCCTATCAACATAATCTAGCTACTTATGGACAACCTTAAAAGAAACAAATCATCATGCAGCGCAGTGTTATAAATTGATAACAGAAGCATAAAGTAAAGCAATCGACAGATAGGCACCTGCGGCACATGCTTGAGCTTATGCTTCATCCGCTCTGTCCACTCAGGCGATGTGTCAGACCAAGGACCATTCCACTCAACTTCATTAGCCCATGGATTCCGAACTTGAACAAGCTTATGACCATCCACTTCTTTCACCTGCATTTCCATTGCAGGAAAGTGGTATGATTACAGCAAATCTAACACACAAAAAGGAGGTAATGTCGATCAATCAGCATACCTGCAATATCGAGTAAGCATGACCCTGGACAATTCCACTCGATGAAACATGTATGTCTGACCCTGATGGGCTACCAGCGCCCAGTAGAAAACCTTCCCTTTTAAAATGCAACAACTGAGACCATAGACGTCCACTTGCAAGATCAATATGCGCCTGAGAACTTCTCATGTCTATCTCTTCACCAGCCCCTCCTGTGAGATCAACAAGAGCATCTTGGACTAGCCCACCTTCTAATGCCTCATAAGAACCATGAAGCTTAGCATACGCTTTCTCCAAAACAGAAACCCAGAGTTCATTCCGTTTCCTACTGGTTGCAAATGCAGGCTTCCCAGGAGACTCACATGGAATCCAATCGTCCACCACAACAGGGACCCACTCACCCTACAGGAGGAAGTTCAGATTTGGAAGTGTCACAATGATCAAACCAAAAAAATATTACCCACTTGACATGTATGCTAAACTCTGAACCTATCCCCGTGAAGATCATAACAATATAGAAAAATAGTACACCATAAGCCACAAACGAATTCCACTTGATCCTCTAAAAAAATAGTAAAAATGCAGTAAAAACATAGAATTGATGTGCAATTCTCGCATGATTCAAAAGTCATTCATTATCTAAAGGGAAAAAACTTCTTCCACTATTAACCAAGATTTGCTCAAGGGATCTTAGTTATCAGAAAATAAGACAGAAATTGGAAGACAATACTCGAACAAAAAGTAATAGGACAATTGGACAACTATTTCTAAAATCAATTTAGGTTTAACCAGGAAGATCAATAATTTGGTACAATAAATTTCTTTGACTAAAGACACTTGATAGATTTTTAACTAGTTTACAATCATCATATAAATTAATATTAAAAAACATTTTTAAAAAATGGATTAACTTACTAAACTTTGAAATACAGCCAATTCAGAATGTCAGTGGAGCATGATAATTTATACTCATGTGACTATGTTGTGGCAATGTCATCTTGAATTACAAAGAAATGATAGCCAAAAATCAAAATCTAAAATGCTATTCGAGCAAATAAAAAAAGAGAGAACTGAAGTGTAATTAAAATTTAATGGATAAGTTGTTTCTATATGAAAAGATTAGTTATTGACAACTGATACTACAAACAGTTGAAGGAAACCAGTTGACTAATATTACTTGCAAAGGCTAAACATTAAGAACATTTTTAATCAACAGAATGAGTGTGGGATGTATCATTGTTACTGCTCACAAGGACATAATATCAGAAGATGGTTTCTGCATTCTGCATTATAGTTAAGTGAAGGTCCAGGGCATGTACCTGAATACAAAACCGAACTGTATAAATCCCCGCCTCATTATACTCTGGTGTAATTATTACTTCAGATAAACGAGATGTCTCTGTCAGAACAGCAACAGCACTTAAAAACCAGCAATCACCTAATCTACCCTGCAAGAGCAATTTCCAAAAAATTTAAAATAGTTTCTCAAGCAGATTATTTCCTAAAATAGATAACATAACATATTCGTTTTGCAATTTATGAAGAAAAATAAGTAATAGTCAAAATCTAAGTTAATAATAACAACTGATGGCCAATACCTGACAAACATCTGAGGAATTTACAGAACCAGAAAATAAACAGGGCCGAGAACTAACACAGCTTAATTCCACAATATCAATCGGTCTCATCCATTCAGAAACAACCTGAGATCAAGAGCATATATTATTTGTTCAAATATCCTAAATGGTTCAAAAAGAAATAAACCAAGTGTGTATACTTGCCTGCAACTTCAGAGGAGGATTTACTGGATCAACATACAAAGTGCGATCATCAGGAGGAAAATCCTGGTCAGTAAAATGTTTCTCCCCTTTAGCCAGAAGAGCCTCCTTCACAGCCATTTCAACAGATAGCATACGTTGATTTATTTCCTCTTGAGTTTCAAACCGAGGTTTCCTCAGTTTTCTCATAAGGATGTCCATATCAATTGTCGCAGCTTCATATCCTGACCTTCTTTTCCTACCACTTGAATATTGGCCATCCCAATCTACATCTTCCCTATCATATAGTTCTACTTCTGCTTCTTCACTTTCCCAATCATCTACCTAAATAATCATGTAAAGGCATGGACAAAAGTATAAGTAATTCATATTGTAGTTCCTATCAAAATTTCATAAATTATATTCAAACAAGCATTAAATGTTGAGGTATTATTGCCTTCATTAATAATTTAGGTAAAAGTGTACACTTGCCCCTCCAACTCTAAGTTTTTGTCCTTTGGGTATTGCACAAATTTAGTTTTGATACATCAAATAGAAAACTCAGTATCATGTTTCAGATACTCTCCATTCATAAAACTGCTGATGACCTTTGGATATGCTCCAGAATGGGATAATACAACTCATCACATTCTCCATCTCTTCATGGCTAGCAATATCAGGTTACTCCCAATTCCAGAAACCAAAAAATCATCCACTCACAGCCAGCATCATAAACCAGACTGCAGTATCCACCAATTGGATACTATAAAATTGAGTCAACTCTTACATGATTTATAATTACCCTGGCTTCATATCAGATATATATCTCCAATTAATTTGTTACTTATATATGTAGCAAGCTTTTGACAGAATGCATCTCCTAAATTTAAAATACCATTTAACATAAATCCTTAGAAGTAGCTGTTGCCTAAGGCAATATAAATCTCAAGATATGTAAGGATGAATGAGTGAAAATGGAAAGAGGAAAAAAAGAAGAGAAACCAAAAAAAAATGTGAAGAGAATAAAGAGTAACTAATTCTCTAAGGTAAGATGAGTTGCAAGCAAAAGTCCACTATACATGCAATCAAATTGGTGTCACTCTATCAAGTGCCTTCAATCATATGACAAATTCGCATGTAAAAGCATGGCTAGCAATCTGAAGTTACAACAAATGCTGAACAGCAAGACTACGATACAGAATGTGAAAGAGCTATAAATCCTTGAAAAAAGCTTCTTTTTTTTACCAGTCACAAAAGTATATTAGCGGTGATGAAAGGATAGGATTGTCTGTCACTTTGCATGCAGGCAGGAAAAAAATCAAATCCAGCCCTCAAAATAGATATAGAAATGATACTCTAAAGATCCATGACCCTTCACTGATAAAAAATAACCAGAAACCTTGGAAGAATTACATTAATGAACTTCTATTTACACCCAAGGCCATGTTAAGCCTTACAAATAAATTTCATAAAGGTAATTTATCATATCCCAGTCAAAACCCACATTAAACCCACCGCATAATGAAGTTGGGGCAGGGATGGGATGCAAAAATTGTAATATGCAAGTGGGGCAAGTATGGAGCAAGATTATTATGCCCACTCTCTTTGGTCCTGCATTGCGTATATTTTATGAGTTATCTTATGTATTATATTGCTCCTCCACCAACCTGCTCCTTGGAAAAAGTGATAGGGCAGGGATGGGAAAGAAGAAATCATCCCATAACCCATTGTGTCTAGAAAAGGCTCAAAAGATAAGTGGAGCCCAGATCAATTATGAAAACATGACCCATAAGAAGCCAATTATAAAGCTTATTAGATACATGATATTGTTTTAACATTACCAAAGAACATGTATTTGAAATTCGTAGAAAGCTCAGTTAAAGAATTAAAATCTTCACATACCCTTGAAGGTGAATCACCCAAATTCCAGCCATCCTCAGGGAGATTGACCAAATCATATGCAGCAGTACTTGTGGCAGAGTGAAGTGCCGCAATCTCATCTTCAGTCAAGCACCTTCCCCATAAGAAAGCATCCATTATTTGCATCTTAGAATCTCCACCTTCACTATCAGACCTTCCAAAAGCATCCAAATCTATAGGTGGCCTAATGCCAGCCCAAACACTCGTTCCCTCTTCCCATATGCAATTAGTCCCATGGAGGGGTAAGCCACTTTGATATCCATCATAACCACCATCAATATAGCAGGTAGCCTCGCCTAACTCAGCATCTAAAGTCACTGTCACAATATGCCACCTGTAGAAAATTAAAGTTAGCATCTGACCTTGTATCTGATTGTATGTCAATAATCAATAACAAAGAATTAAAGTTATAGATACATCAAAGGTTAATTTATCATAACAAGAATTAAGATTCAAAAATGTACTGCACTTCTTTACTGATAGTGTATACCTTCCATCTGTGATGCAGGCAGAACCTATACTCCATTCTTTGGCAACAACTGTCAACCTATCACCCTTGCTAACCAATCTAAGACCAACCTGTCCAGCCTCAATACCTTGCTCAGAACCAGCAACAAGAATTTCCCAACAGTGCTTCTTTTCAAATTCAGTCCCCAGTAGACAGACTGGACCAGACTCAGGCTGAATCATGACTGTTATAGAAAAGGTAACTTTTTGACTGTTACGAAGGCTTGGATGGATCATTCCACAATGTCTACCTGAACTTCTAGGCTCATCATCAAGAATGCATACAGCACCAGCAATACCAGTCTGAGAAAATCATGTTTAAAGAATTGTAATAGCACAGTTAAAATATAATTACAACGAAATTTTAGCAGATATTTCCAAATCCTACATAATGCATTTAGCATACAGGAAACTGCCTATATTGCATCAAACAAGGTCTGCTAGGTTAAGATCATAGTTTAGTAACAGATATGCCTTGTTAAGATTATAGGCACCATAGAGTTACTAAGCATGCTAAATAGAATTATGTTACTATAATTTCCTCGTATTGCTACTAGGTCGTCAAGAAGCAAGAATTACAGTAGTCTTAGTCTTGAACACTTGAAGTTAATAGAAAGAGGAAGAATATGTCAACGGAACTTTTTCATTAGCATGGTTTGTAGCAGCTTGTATCCACTAAACAATCCATGTGGATTAAAATTACTAATTACTTTCATATCAGAGTTTTTGCCAATAAGTTAACATGGTTGTCAAAAAATGGTAAAACATCTAAAAGAACTCATAATCAAATCATAAATGCATGAGGACCTAACCAATCTGTAGGAGTTGAAATTTTGTAGGAATTGATAAGGATAAGAACTAAGAATATTCTATAATGTAAAACGAATCCTTGAAAAGTCTATCATCGGTTTTTTCCCTTTTTTTCATGTTCCAAACCTGCATAGGTAACAAAACCATTGATCCCTCTTAACAGGCTCATAGATAGTCTATGAATTTATCCTTTGTGGTATATTTTAATATTATAGTGATAAAGAGAAATGTGCTGAGTAAGCATTCACTAACCAACATAATGTGGCAATCAGATATGACCACAAACCAACATAATGTGTATATACATTGATCATTAAACACACACTTTTCCTCGATGATGGAATTGCACGTGATTGCTTCAAGACCCCTGTGATACAAATCCAGTAAGTTTCTCAGCTATTTTACTGTTAGAGAACGAATTTATGGTGTGCTTCATGACCATTATACACAAAAGATACTAGCCCAATAAATTTGTTTATCGGAGCACATTGACACTAAACAGAAATCATATGAATAAATGGCCAAAACTAGATCCTTGATTTGCACTTTGGTAGAAACCTTTAGACATTTATGCATACTTTAAAGATCCCCATTTGATGTGAGTCTAAGAGGTGGAATTTTATCCTATTCTTCTCACTTACTACTATCATCAAGTGCCTCCTCAGACCCAAAATTCATAAAGGTAAGGACTGCCTCAAATACCATGTTAAAGTTTAAGGAGCCCAATCCAACCCAAATTGCCAAGACACTTAGATGTGGGACTCTTGGTATATGAACATAGAATTCTCATCTGGAGATGTGAGACTAAGAGGTTGCAGTTTTATTTCACATCAAAAGTTTAAAAAAAAAAATTAAAAAGAAACCTGTTCTGCTCGGCGAGCCAACTCTGCTGTCCGAATGTGGCAAGCAACACTAGAGATTCGCTCCCTAGCAAAGGAGTCTTCCAGAACAGAATCTCCTCCAACAGCACGTACAGCAGCAGCCATAGCTGCAGCCTCCCTGTTTCCAACATTAGGCATAGAAGCCAAAAGAGAGGCTTCAATTTCTTTCCATTTTCGTTCTTCCCTCTCCAACAATGCTTTCCTCCTTTCTTTTCCCTTCCCCTCTTCTTCCCTTCTCTGCATCAAGATTTCCTCTTCCATCTCTTTTTCCTTTATGTAGCTGTAAAATCGTTATTAATTTTCATAAACACAACAGTTGCAGCTATTCAACTGAAACTTGAAATAAAAATTAAAGAAACAGAGTTTTACCTCTCCTGAAGGTTTTCAAACTGCCTACGGTCTTCAGGCATCCATTTCTTGATCTCTTTGGCACTCAAATCCGATAAGCCTATGCTATCAAGGAAAAGCCTAAGACGTACTTCATCCTGGCACAAGATTCAAAATACAAGGTAAATTTTAAATGACATCACTAGAAAATTACATTGAGACATTTTACTTACTTGTACTTGCTCAGCCTTAGCAGTCAAACCCATCAAGAGAATCAAATAACCACCAAATTTGTCCCACATATACACCCACTCAGTATCAATTGCTTCTTCCAGTGCTAAAATGCGTGCATGTGCACACATTTTTCTCTTATAGTCTGCATCACTCAAAGATTCACGACGATATGCTAAACCATTTTTTGCTCCACAAAGAAATAAACCAGCAGCAACTTCTTCATTTCTGAGACGATCTCTCAGTTTCATGACATCAGCTCGTGGGAGCACGAAATTTCCAGCTCTATCTCGCATAACTGTAGGGTCACCAATTAAAAGAGCAGCTGAACTAGCAGATCTCTGTGGTGCTGAATACGTGCCAGCTAATGCATTTCGAGTCTGTATACCAACCAAATTAAATGAAGAGGTAGTATTTGAGGTTTGAATTATTTATATAATTCTAATACTATCAAAAAGAACATTGAATTTATATAAACTACACTATGTTTATCCCCATAAATTTAAAATATTAACCCAAATTTGTCATCCACTCCTCCCTAAAATCATTCAGGCTTAAATGTGGAAAACTAAGATTACTAATTCTGAGAAATTGTTTTTTTATAAATCTAATGACTAAAATATAAGTATATAGAGTTAGTTAATTATATTAACATTCTAGAAAATTTCACTAAAGACTTTAAAAAGTTCAAGAAATAAGATTTTCTCTATAAACAATGTTATTTTTAATATTGATAGCAATTGACTTATTTGTAATAAATTCAAAATGTAGCTAAAAAAATAACTACATGTGCAATTAAATCACAATAACATCAATATAAACATATTTTAATTGAAATAAAATAAAAAGAATATTAAATGTACGGTCTGAAGATATTTACACATGGATAAATACGAGCATTAAACAAACAAAAGGATAGAGTTACATGAATAACTGAAGGTGAAAAAAAATTGCTATAGGTTACCAAAGTATTTTACCCATTCGATAGCTGACAGTCATCTTGAGACATGACATTTGTTAATTGAATGGTAAAGACACGGGGTGAATTAATTAGATAATAGCAACACATGGATGGTTTCAGTTGGCCATTGATTAAGCAGAAACACATACTTGGCAACAAAGTAGGAAGGCAAGCTGTGCACATAGCTTTTAATATATTTTTTAATTAGCATTAATCAAGCAGAGATAATGTACCAAGTGCTATGCATTTCCTACAGAATGCCAAGATGCTAAGAGATTGTGAATCAAATTGCATATATCGAGGGAAAAAGATACCACAGAATATATGCCCAAAGTTTTTAACTACTTTAGCAGTGATGGTTAGATGTGGATAATAATATCAAAATAGATTAACTTGACAACACATTCGGCATACTACAATATGCAAAACTAGTCAAGGCACAAAAGAAATCTATAGGAAATTATAACTGGCAGGTACAATACAGAAAATGGAGGGGGAATCTAGCAAGTGCCTAGTGATGCATACTTCTGCAAATATCTAAGCACCTACTTTTGTGCAAAGAGCTATAAATGCAGTGAAACCTAGGAAACTTAACTAACTGTGCAGCCATTGTTACACACATATACAGTGGTGTTTGGACTTTTGTGTGCACGAGTTAAAGTGCATTATCTGTAAACTTTATAATATTAAATCAGGAAAAGAAAAAAACAACTGGTTTTAACCCGAAAAGTATGCAAAGATGCTTACATATACTTAAAACAGACAAACCAAATCCCAAAGACCCTTCTTGATGTGACTTCTCTTAAAGATATGATACTAATATTATGCCACAAAAGACAAGCTGTTAGATATAGGGCCCAATTTCATGATTTATGGCTCAAAATCTCTGAAAAAACAGCCTTGGATGGCAGAGGCGGAGCTACATGTAAGGTTGGTGGGGCAATTGCCCCACCTCAATTTTTCGTAACTACTCTTATACATGTATAAAATTATAAAATATTAAAGTCTTGCCCCACTAAAAAAAATAAAAGTAGGGCAATACTCAAAAAATTAAAACTATTTTCTATAGGTCAACTCTCATACATGTATAAAATTACAAAATATTAGAGTCTTACCCCACTAAAAAAAATAAAAGTAGGGACAATACTCAAAAATTAAAACTATTTTCTATAGGTCAATTTTTCTTTCCACATATCTCTTCCCTTGCAATGCAACCTTCGTCTTATATCTCTCCACCGCTCTACCGTTTAAATATTTTGCCCCACCTATAAGGGGCCTAGCTCCGCCCCTGTTGGATGGATAAGGGATTGAAAAAAAAAACATAACCACATAAAAATAACTAAATGAAGCCCAAAAAAAAAAAGAGAGAGAAGTTTGGTAATTCAAGAAAGTACTAGGCATTGTAAAACAGTTTATAAGTTAAGATTATAAGCCTACCTTGGTGGAAGCACGTGCTATTGCTTGCACAATAGTGTCTTTGCTAAGACAATGCACAGCATCCTCCATCATCTGGGCACAAATCCAATCATTAGCAAGACAAACTCAGGGCATTTAAATTAAGACAAATAGTAAAAAAGACAAGAAATTCTTGGGCAGATGTTCATGTTAATGTTGCTTGGAGCGGGAGTATACCAACCTTACATGTCAGGCAAGAGCGAGATACAGCAAAAGCAAAGGCAATGACAAGAGTAATAGCTGATGTGGCCGCACCAGCAAAAGGAGGATACACTTTCAGGCTAGCAATAACACCCCATCCCTCGATTGCCAAAACAATACCATACAGAACAAGAATGGCATGACTGGAGCATAATGAATTTGAAAAGCAATACAGGAATTAATAAGGCAACCATGAACAATATAAACTAATTCCATAAGGGCAGAAAAGGAGAAACCCTCAAAAAAAAAAAAACGTTTCCACAGAATGGAAATGATTAACATTAAGAAGGTTGTGGACCAACCTAACATTTTTAGCACAATCAGCATGAGCATCATAAACATAAACAGGCAAAACCCTAGGTGAATAAACGACAATTGGTGGTGAAAGAAGTACCTGAGAAAAAAAAATAAAAGGAACAATTAGTGTCATTAATCATCAGAAATAAATCACCTTAAAGAAACTAAAACAGGAACTCAGCAGAAGATATTTGACAAAACAAACTTCAACAAAAAAAACTTGCAGTTTCAAGTGGATACACTTACAGTCAATGCCCTCCCTCCAAGCAGAAATAGAAAAGAAAAGTAGCCAACAGAGGCACCAACAAAAGGTTTGCCTAAATGAAGTTACTCCAAGTTGTGAGACAAAATGAAGAAATTGATTTGAAATAAAAAATAAATAAATCAGAACGAAGGATAGTAATATTGATGGCACACACCTTCGAAAAGCCCCAAAAGAAATGCAGAAAGAGCCAGAAGAAATGCAAGAAAACAAACAAACAACATTTGAGTCCTTGTAAGATAGAAATTATTTGAGGCCCAATAGTGAATTACACCAATCGCTAGAAGGATAAGAAGTATAACTAAAAGGAAAGCTACTCCAACCTGTCAAATGAATAAAGAAGTGCATAAGAATATTCAATGGTAATGCCACCCCAAAACAAAGTAAAATCTCTATACAGGAAACAATGAACAACACTCACCGTCCAAGGTGTTACTATAACTGTCAGAGCTGATAAAGCACCAAGCAATAATGTAAAGCCAATGCCAATGAAGGCATAAACTCCTCGAGAGAGTTTCCAATCATCATCTTTCCTGCAAACAGGTGTTCAAAATTTCAGTCTCCAGTACATCTGAAGGCTCGGCTACAAAATTATAGTCAATATTTTGCTTACCATTTATACAAACCAGTGAACAGACACAAAAAGGCTGGAATGCAAACCAATGGAAGTAGGGCAGCAAGAAAATCAGCCTTCATTGGAATTCTATCATCTCGAGAACTCAACACCCCCCAATATGATGTGCCACAAAAGGCAACAAGAACAACTACAAGAAAAGCAACAATTTTAATTGCAAATTTCACTAAAAATGATGCAGTTTTCATTGTCTATAGCATACTAGTTATTCCATAGAAGTATACAAGCATCATGTGATCAAAACTCACCAGTGAAAAAACCAAGACACATAGCAGATGAGAATGAGAAACGATATGTTGCAAACCATGCCACAATGGGCATTCCAGCAGTAAATACTAAAGCAATTGCTGAAGCTAGAGCCCAACCCAAGTACATAGATGTTGTGTAAGGAGAGTAGATGCTGTTTTGGTTTGTGTTCCAACCTTTGTAACCTAAATCATCTAAGGGCTTTGCAGATATGATTGCACCAAGAGCTGCAACTGATCCCATAAATATGCATAGACTGCCTGCAAGCATAATGGCCTAAAAACAAAACAGGCATAAGACAAGAACCAAGCAGATGATCTTAATAAAAAAATTAATTTTCATATACCTGAACTGTAAAGAATAATTTGACAGTAACAAGGAGTGGTACTTAGTATCAATAACTGAAAGATAAACATTATGGTTGTCTAACAAAGAAAAGGTTGGTTTGGATTTTTACTAATCCTTCTGATACAGTCAGCATCATAGTTGTTGAAATCAGCAAGATTTCTAAAAATTTAAATATAGGCTGTATTACTATAAATAAAATAGTTTTAATATGCTAATGATAAGTTAATTTATGAAAAATTTGTGATAATTAATGACATCATTACTTCCTATAATAAATAATTTAATATTTTGTTATTTTTTTATTAATCATTATTAAATATTAGTTTATAAATAATTGATGACGTTATGACTTGCAACATTAATCAAGTATAGAAGTAATGATCAATTATATATTTTTACAATTAATATTAAATTAATTTTATTATTATTTATAATTATTTCAACATCAATATGTTGATTATTATTTGGAATAGTCATCAAATATGAATAATAATAACATTAACATTGATTAATTATTAGTATTATCAATGTAATATTTTATTCCCTAGCTGCTCAAGTTTGCCCCTCGGGGCGGTGCGGTGGTTATGGCATAGGAGGTTGCCACATGAAGT
>JBBPFQ010000118.1:2559854-2572183 GCA_037974815.1 Kaempferia elegans | reverse complement strand
AGTATTAAGGTAAGCGTGACACCTGTCCTTAAAAATCCTAACTTTTTCATGTATAAATAGGTCTCTCACAGAGGCCAAAGGTACACAACATTCATCTTCCACACGGTTACGCTGCCAAATTTTCTCCTCTTCGATATCGTGGGTTAACTTGAGCGTCGGAAGACCAAATAAGGGCGGCGATCCCTGTTTGATTTGCTAACGTTGTTTGCTCG
This sequence comes from Kaempferia elegans, assembly GCA_037974815.1. Classification (NCBI taxonomy): domain Eukaryota; kingdom Viridiplantae; phylum Streptophyta; class Magnoliopsida; order Zingiberales; family Zingiberaceae; genus Kaempferia; species Kaempferia elegans. The sequence goes on along the minus strand of JBBPFQ010000118.1, from coordinate 2,571,971 downwards.
TCTACGTGTATGCAGTTCTATATCGACAAGTTCCATCCGAGTGTGTAAGGCGATAATCCCAATGTCTACTGACTCACCTAACAGACAAATCAATAGTGTTGTATATATGTGTGCTAATTTTGGTTAAAAAATTTATTTTAAGGATAAAAACTATATTGAAATGTTTTATTATTATTATTATTATTATTATTTTGAGAAGACTACAACTCTATTAATTTCGGAGGTAAGCGGTCAGAGATTTTTTTTATCTTTTTTTAAATGATAGATTGGATCAGTATCCATCTATAATTACATAACTTATTTAGAAAAAAAAATATTGTATAAAATTATAAATACATCAGAATTAAAAATAGAATGATGAATATTACCACTAACCGTCCATGTGTACATCAGGAGGGTCAATAAGATGCAGCCACGTGAAACTTTAAAAGGCGAACTCGGACAAAGTTGTTGACCAACTTAATGAATAAAAAATAAAATAAAATAAATAAATACATAAAAATAAATAAAAAACAAAAAACTCCTAAGGACGTGAAGGAGAAGGCAAAGTCTTAATAGTCCCTTTCGAGTTTCGAGGAAGCTTCTTCTCATGATCCCCAAGCAAGTCTTAACTTTTAATATGGCTACCATCTTCTAATTCACACCCTCAACGAACCTTCCTCCTCGCCCATCTCCTTCGCACGCACCTTCCTCCATCCTCCCCCTACAAATGCCTTCCAACCCTTTTCCTCTTCATATCTCACGCACCAAATTAATCATCATCGTCGTCGCCGTATCATCATCATCATCATAATCATCGATCGTCAATGGAGATGCTCTACTATTTGCTAGAATTCCCCTTCGCCTTCCTCTTCCTCCGCTGGATCATCGCGGCCCTCAGCGGCAACCTCTCTTCCTTCTCCTCGCGGAAGCCCTCGGAGACTTTAAAGCGGGGCGGCGACGTCGACATTGACGGCGACCTAGATCGAATAGGGAGGGAAGAGATGGAGATCGTCATGGGGGCGATCGGATTGCAGGAACGAGGATCAGGTGGGAGCGCGACGGAGTACTGCTGTAGCCCCGAGCAACTGCGTGGGTTGTTCGAGGAGAAAGAGCCGAGCTTGGAGGAGGTGAAGGAAGCCTTCCTGGTGTTCGATGAGAATGGCGATGGGTTCATCGACGCCGCCGAGCTGCAGAGCGTGCTGAAGAGGTTAGGGTTTGCGGAAGGGGCGGAGCTGGAGGAGTGCAGAGAGATGATCCGAGCGTACGATGAGAACGAGGATGGGAAGATTGGGTTTTCCGAGTTTGTTAAGTTTATGGAGCTCGGTTTTTGCTGAGGCGGTTGTTTATGTTAATTTCCATTATTTTTTTTCTTTAAAAGGTGTAAAAAGATATATATGAAAAAAAAAAATCATATTTGAGAAAACCACGATCGAATTGATCAACTAATTAAAAAAAAGCTAATTTTATTCAGAAGTTTTTTTTATATAGATTATTTTAAAAAAAATATATGTATATTAACTTAATTAATTTAATTTTGAATAATTAATTTCAATCAGTTTTAATTAAATGCTCAGTCCTCGTAAGGTGATTGAGTTCGGCAAATCAACTTGCCTTTTGAATTCTGCACAATGTGTTCAATGTGCTAAATGGAGTTTTCAGCCTGTCAAAGCTGAGTTTTATTGAAAATTCAAAGAAATGTATTTGTGAAGAATTAAGTATGAGTTTATTTTCCATTCCAAAACAAATAACTGACCGAACCGAATTAATCGAATATATATATATATATATTTTTATCAGCTGAATTTATTAAATTTTGTCATCAAAATAGATTAATTCAGTAATTAAATTTTTTTATAAAAAATAATATTTTTTATTTTATTATTATTTATTAAAAAATCAATTTAATTAGTCATTGAAGACTTTGATCAGCACTCTTTTCATGAACCGATCCATCCATCTGACCTGAATCAACACTGAAATTATCATGCTAGTGTTGGAGGTTTTAGGATTTGGACTAGGTTGGATTGGATCCGAAATCTAACTCAGAAAAATTTTTAGGATTGATTTGGATTTGAATTCAGATTCGGATCGACTCGAATTCATCTAAATTTAGGATGGAGAAATAAAGTTTGAAATTTAAAACATTATTTTGTGACGCTAATTAGCCAAGACTTTTTGATTTTATATTAATCCTGTAATATTTATTTTGTGAAAGATTTAATTTTCTAAATAAATAATTAATAGTTTAGATAATTAAACTCTTAAATTTAAACTTTTAAACCCATCAAATTTAATTACGATGAGACGCGGTTTGATATTATATATATTTTTAAATTAATTATTATGTGTTTTGAATTTTTATTTAATTATTTTGTTAAAAAAAATAAAAGAAAATATTACATAGTAAAAAATTAGATCGGATTGGTCTGGGTTTGGGTTGATTCAAATTCGAGTTATAGTTCTAAGGTTGGTTCAGATAGGATCGGATTTGGTTTGAAAATTCTTTTATAATACTCCTTGTTTCAACCCGATTTGAATCACCCACTTAAATTGACACTCCAAATTGACGGTGGCCTATGTCAAATAGGGAGGGAAGAGATGGAGATCGTCATGGGGGCTACTGGAACTAGTAGAGCGCAATGTAGTGTAGCCCCAACCAACTTTGTGGCTTGTTGGACTAGAAAGAATCGAGCTTTAAGGAGCTGAAGGAAGCCTTAGCTTTCTGATGAGAATGGAGATGGGTTCATCAACACGGTTGAAGGAGTGCGCGGAAAGATGATTCATGTCTACGACAAGAACAAAGATGTATGGGAAGATTGATTTTTCGGAGTTTATTGAGCTCAGTTTTTGCTGACAATATGTTTTTTTCCTCCTTGTTCAATTCAAGGATACAAAAGTGTAAAAAAATATGAAAGAAAAGAAGAAAAACATCAGTCGTTTCCTCACTTGTTATCTCATCTGTCATGAGTTCGGCAAGTCAACTTGTCTTTCAATATTTTGACCAAAATTTAATGTTTGACTTTTGTATTCTGCACAACAACGTACGAGTTCAACGTGCTCGATGGAGTTTTCAGCTGGTCAGAGCTGAGTTTTATTGAAATTTATTCAAAGAACATAACTTTTTGAAGAATCAGATCTGAGTTTTTTTTTCCCATTTGAAAACACAGAAATTATTAGTTGGTTACAAAATTTTAGCTATAGAAGTAAAACACAACTTTTTTAGTGTGTCTTTACACTAAGCACTAGATAGTTCATAATTGAAGTCGACCAATAACTCAGAATTATCATGGAATGTAAATAAATTTTTGTTAATGTTCTTAATTTTTTTTGTTTTTTACATAAGACTATGTTTCCTTCGTTTATCTGGATTAGAGAAAAATTAAGATTAAACATTTAAGTATAACCGAACCGATTCAACTCAACCCAACCAATTTACTCAAAATCAAACTAATTAATTTTTTACAAACCAAATTAATTAAAATTTATTATTAAAATCAAATAAAGTGCAATTCATCCTTCTTCTCATCCACACCTCCAATAAGAGTCTATCATCTTTTATATCATTATTATTTAAATAAATTTTATTTATATCTCATATTTTTATTTACAAAATAATATACATCTAATTTTTAATTAAAATATTTATTAATTACATATTTATACCATCATATCTCTCTTATTTTTTTTCTTAATAAATACAACTTCAACTTTCTTTCTAATATTTTTATTTCTTATCATGTCTTTCCTTGTAAGTTCATGCATCTATATTAACATCCTCATCTTTACAACTCTATCTTCTGTTATTCTCGAGTTATAGTCCAACATTCAACTCCATATAATATAGTAGATCTTAAACAAAAATTAGCCTGCTACTTATGAAATATCAAATCTCTCAATAATTACATATGCAGCTGTAAACACACTATTATGTAAAAACAATCAAGGAACACCAAAAAATTTCATTTACCTCCAACCAAAATGTGAGCTGTTGATTCACTTCAATTATGAACTACCTGGTGCTTGGTGTATAGAAACACCAAAAAAAAGCTGTGTTTTATAGCACACTCGAAACCCTGAAAACGCTGAAGTCGCTTGCATCAGTACAAAGCAAGTAATAGAAAAGTCACGGGAGCTCTACAACATGGACATATGCTAATTAATGATCCATCATTTAACTGGTGCAGGCCGGCGTTGAAAGAGCGTCAGATAACGAGTGAATGATTAGAAATATCGAGGCGGCTGTCCGACGTGTGGTGCAGCGCCGGCAGGACTCGGGTGCATTCCATATTGAGCCACCTGCTGTGAAGCCTGAAGATAACTAGCTGAAGCTGTCGGGCCAGGAGGAACGAAAGGCTGGCTAACTGGAACTGATGTTTGCATGCCGACACTGCTAACAAAAGTCCCTGCTACTTGAGGGTTCGTTTGCCAACTACTGGGCGCAGTCGGTACAGAGGAAGATTGAGTCGTAAGGATTCCGGTGTCGGTGATTGTGTAATCTCTGCTCTTGTCACTGTAGGCCTGGGGACACTAATACAGTTAATGCAGGACGCTAAGAATTCAAAACCAGTTGCTGAAACATGGAAATAATTGCTTCAATTCGTTCAATATGCTTGCCATCGTTCTCAATTCCCGGCATATTATTTATGATTTTAACTCTAAAACAAAAGAGATGGCCAAATAAGGGATAAGAGAATTTATCCAAGAAATTTCAGATTTATACCTTTACATTGAGGTCGGTGTGACGAGAGTATGACAGATGAAGCTTACAATAGCCGCCATCATAAATGCAATGCCCCTCGAGAGCCTCTTTGGCAACTGCTGCAGTCGTCATGTCTACCAACGGAAGAAAGAAAAAATGAAATCAAATCTTCTAGCAGCCACATCAATTAACCCAACTGTTAATATGCTCGATTAATGTCATCAGAAGCTTCAAACAGATTATCATAAACAAAAGATTGTAGAAACTGCAAGAACAATAGCTAACCGAAAAGATAATCTCCACCAATATCCATACGCTGGGACAGTTATTGGTCAATGACCAAGTGAATTTATTGTTTTTTCTTTGGGTGAAAGATCAAGTGAATTTATTTGCCATAACTATTGGTTAAACTGTGACAGGAGATTAAATAACCAACAGTGCAAAGAAAATAGGTAGATAAAAATTTCAGCAGATGGAAAAAATTCTACAAAGAATTACACAATTTAAAATCATCCATCCTTTGGTGGTGTCTTCCAGAAATGAAGCATCACGAAACCTTGAAGTGGGAAAATAATGTTGTAAGAGTTATTAATATCAAGAGACACCTAATAGGACTCAACATGAAATCTTAAACCCAGAAACATCCAAAGTGGTGACCTAACAACTCCAGTCTCCAGCACCAATTCCTCGAGCTAAACCATAAATATTACTTATGTCCAACTTATTACAAAAACTAGAAAAAGTGTCCATAAAAAAGAGATATAATAAGTTAACTAGGAAAGTTTTTGATTGGATGATTATATGGTTAGAGAATAAGGGATTTATTCAATGTTTGATTGAGTCATTTTATATTTAATTTAATTTCAATTAGTTTGAGTTGAAATCTTTCAAAGGAAATCAAATCCCTCATGTTAATCTTCTTCAGTTTAGCAACATGCTCTTCATGAGTTTTATTCTCTATGTAAGACTCCTGTTCCTTGTGCAGTATCGGGAGGTAAACAAGAAAATCTGCTGATACAAATTGGTAGTGATGACAGGTGCAGCAAAAGGAAGATTGATAATCTTCCATTGTTTGCTCACATGCACAAGGAACTCAGGTTGCTTTGCATGGAGAGAGGAGGAACGATTTGTGCACAGTGGAAAGAGAGGATGGGGCAGTGGAGACTGTACCGAGTAGGAGTCAATGCTATTAATGACTTTGACATTGATTCATGAAGTCTTCTCCCACAGCAAGCAGGAATCAAGGATGAAGATCACTGACGGTGCGGATGTGCAAAACTTAAGGGAAGAAATATGGCGGGTTCACTATCACAATGTACTTAGCAACCTGAAAACCTAATCTTGAGAGAGGAGTTCTTGCTCTAATAAATGTTCAGTGGGGAAATAATAGAGTATAGTGTATTGATCTATTACATGGTATGCAGACATCTAACATAATGGAACGATACAATTTGGATAGCAGACCTCAATAGTTGGGGAAAACACAGTTCAGTGATAATGATGATAGACTCCACATAAAACTCTAAATTTGAACATCCAATGCAATCCACTATACATATCTGTTCCAAAATTCCCAACATCTGATTCTACAAGAAAATAGAGGTTGGATTTGTTTCAATTTCTATATTATGGGAAGTCTAGCTAAATGAACAAGGGCAAGAGGGTGAAGGAATGGAGAGCTAAGTGGACATTAAGATCTTCATCACTCAACTAGGCACATCATACGATACACATCCTCACTCAATCATTGGAAATGAATAGAAAAATGATGTTGATACAAAAGGAAATAATAGAAATGAACAAAAAATATCATAAGAAAAAAAGAGTTGACCTGGGTACTGGATTAAAGCCTGAGTTCCACCATTCTTCTCAAATATTGCAATTTTATGTACAGTTCCAAATGCTGAGAACACCTAAATAAATAAAAAAAAAATACTAAGAACAACAATTTAAGTTATCAAATAACTCATGAGCATAGAAGAAATATCTCACTGTGTGAAGAACATCAACTGTAACAGCATATTGCATATTCTCTATGGACGCAAGTAGCACATTGCTCTCATGTTCCTTTATTTTTCCATCAGGACCAATTGTAGGCTGAAGATAGATCCTTGCTGTCAATAAAATTAACTAGAACAACAAAACAAAGATTTTGCAATGAGAAAACAAACCTGTAAAGTACCATCGATCGCCGAAGGATTGACAGGAAGGTAAGGATTAGTGTAATCTCTGCACGACATCAAACATCAATTACCATAGTATATACTCAATTCAGAAAGTAAAAAAAATACAATACATAATATTAAGATAATAAGAACTAAATGTACGGACAACTGATACCCATCTGAAAATTAGTAATAAAGATTTTAAGAATTCATTTTGTAATTCTAATGTTGCACAAAGAGTATGATTGTGATTAATTGTGATAAGGCAACAGCTAGGAGTTGCAGATTAATTACCAAGCATTACCAGTTCCTGACAAAGGTAAAAAATTATATGCTGGCCATATTATTGCATATGCACTCATTTTACCCCTATTTTTGTCATTATCCAATATCAAATATAAATTTTCCTTACAGTACTAGCGTAGCATTACCAATTACATTAGTGTAACAATATACTATTAATTATTAGTATAATGATAATTAAATTATTGTATATCTTATTTAATTATTAGCAAATATTACTAGAATAATTACTATTAACTATTAGTAAAACATATCAATATAAAGGACTTAATGGATTAGGTGAATTCAAGCCAAAAATTTCGAGTAAAGGTTTGATTCTGTAAATACCACCCAGTTTATTAATTATTTTTTTCATTCAGTAATTACCTTAGTTTATTTATACATCCTTGCTCACTAATTATATTGTTTTATTAAAATTAATGATGAAAAGGATGTTGACTACTGAAAATAAGCAGAAGCATGCAGTGGGAGTTACTCCATAGATTAGAGTTGCTTTTGAGGTGGTGAAAGGTTCCAGGTTGTACAAGGATCAAATCTACTCTATTTTAACAGTAGCATTAATATTCTATCAACTATTAGTTTGATAATAAATTCTATTGGCTCAAGATTGAATAAGCTTCCTCCTCACAAGCAAAGCATTCATCTTCTCTCGATTGAAGCCAAAGCATTACTTCATAGATTAGCGTTGCTTTTGAGGTGGTGCAAGATTCCGGGTTGTACAAGGGATGAGTCTCCTCTATTTTAACAGTACCATTAATATTCTATTAATTATGAATTTGATAATAAACTCTATTGGCTCAAGATTGAAGAAGCTTCCTCCTCACAAGCAAAGCATTTGTCTTCTCTCAAATGAAGCCAAAGAATCTTCCAATTCTTCCTCCTCAATATTCTCTTCCAACACTTTCTCTTGTGTTAGTGACCATGAGGCTCTAACACAAGGTTGGTGACCTATTTGCTAAAACTACGAGAGCAAGAAACTTTTTAATTCAATAGAGGAAAAAAATTATTAGATTAATGGACTGAAATTAGTTGAAGATATCAAGGTTGGTGACCTATTCACTAAAAAGATACAACTGCAAAAATATTTGACAGCAAGAAACTTGAATACAGAAATGCTCAAGATTAAAATAAAATTTTAAACCAACAACCGAGAGGTGTGGATTGCATGTACAGACCTGCTACGGTGAGATTGAAACTTGATATTCAAATCTGTATGAGCTGAAAAAGTAATACGCAGGTGGCAAGATGTAATATGCTCTGGAAGAAGGTATCTGAAAATCATACATACAATCGGTGAGAGGATAAAATATTGATTCTTCCCAACAAAAACTGAGAGATAAAGTCAACTTAGGGATGCTTCTTCCATCCAATGCATTTCTAGTTTCTGAAGCAGTTGCTGCATCAGTGTACTGGATCAAAGCCTAGAAAAGATATGCAGGCAACTAAATTGAGTTCCATTCCTAAACTGATAATTCAAAAAAGTTGGCATATAATGAACCTGAAAGCCAGCTGCCTTCTCAAACGTGGCAATTTTGTGGACAAAACCAAAAGCAGAAAAGACCTAAAAAATAAGGGAGAAGGATTAGTAGTGTTAGTAGTAAAAAGTAATCAATCTCTAACAACAAATAACTTAAGATCATAAAAAGAACAATAATGTGATTGCATTGATGTGCAGAATTACACCTGTAAGACTACGTAAATAATGTGAACAAACTTTTCCTTAATAATATGTACATGATGCAAAGGTACCATGTTGTTATTCACTGCTTCTATAAAGAGGTCAAATATAAGGAAAGCAGTGAACTCACAGAATTATCCTCCTTAAGCAGAAAACTAAACAGATATGTTGCTAAAAAAATAATTAGAATATCTGACTATCAAAAGAATTATATCAATTAGAGGAGTCATAGAAAAAGTTGTGAATAGGAAATTAAGATCCTAGAGAATGGGAGTATAACCTCCAAAAACGGCTTCATACAAGTTGAGTATAACCTACAACTTAAGGATGGTGAAAAAAAAACAGTTAGCAATGACATTCATTCAACAGTAAGATTCAGAATCTCACAACAGAATAGGCAAAAGGTGAGAGAGCAAAACAAACATGGTATGTCTCCGAAAGCAGATGCTGATAACGAGATATACTCCGTGTTAATATGGACCTGATAACCCATTCAGAGTATGTTACTAAAAGTCAAAGAATTTAAACAAGACTAATTTGATATACAGGTATTACATCAGAATTCCATTGCAACCTCTCAAGTTTAGGACAATTTGCATTGTCACAAATGCTTAAAGCAAGAATGATTTATATTAATGTAATAATAAATTTTTATAAATGAGTGGTCTTGTTAAACAACTCACCAAATGAATAACGTCTATACTGACATCGCCAGCTTCAACTCCCTCTATGGTTACGAGCAAAACATTTCCAGCAACCTCTCCAGTGGACTTATTGTTCACAATTTCTTGCCTGTTCGAATATTGGAGGTAAACTGTTTTGCCACGAACTTGTGCTGGTTCAGATGAAGAGGCATAATATGAAATCATAGAGATAGCCTGATTAAGGTCCACCTGTAGGTATCAAAACTGAGTTTGGATTATTCTGTTTCAAAGATTTAGAAAATCAACAAAGAATGTTATCCAACAGAGGCAAACAAGTTCTCAGAGACAAACAAACAAAAATGAACTATTTAAAGCTTCCTACAAATAGCTGGAAAGGACGAGAGATTTAGATCACAATTTCCAGACATACATCTATGGACAGCACAATCCCACCATAGCATTCTCAAATGACAATCAAGGAAGAATACTTCCAGCTAGAGCTGACCAAAAAGTGGCCCAGCCAAGCCTGGGCCATTTTCAGCTTGATGGGCTATCAGACCTATATTAGGCTGTGCTTAGCTAGCCCAGTCCTAACCCAACACTTTTTCCCCAAATTTCCCAATAGTACCCTTATCTTCTATTTAAAAATTAAATAATACAAGCATTTTGGTCATTTTATTATTAAAATAAGCAAAATAAACCAAAAAACTAAAAAACAAATATAAAAAATTTCTTAAAATCCTCTTTAAATACTTCCACTCCACCATTCATCCATCAAATCTTCATGATTTCTCTTATTCTCTCATTCTCCAATATCCCCCACCTTAAATCTCATTTTCATTTTTCATCACTCATTCTCATCTCTCACTCTCACTCTCACTCTCACTCTCACTCTCATCTCTCAATTCTCAAATTACTAGTCTGGTAATTAGTTGGCACCAAGTTGACATCGTCAACAAGGACATAGAAATATCACCTAAAATATGATGGCGAAGCACAATAAAAAATTACAAATGTTAATAAACTTCTCTTCCCTAGCCCAAGCACAATGCATCCCGACTTCCATAAACTTCTCACTCAATTTCAAATTTTAAGAAATTAAGCCTTCTAAACAATAAAAATGTAATGTAGAGCCTGGGAGATACTACAATAAGACTAACCTGTGATAATGAATTGAGTGCACAATCAAAATGGAAAAGGCTAAAAAAGGCAAATCATAATCTTCATAGATAGAATGCAAAAGAATAAGATGGTCAGAAGGTGAAGAATCATGAGGTGCCCTGTTATCAATAGTCATGGTTCAGACAAAAACATAATACCTACAGGAGCAAGAGCATAACAGCAACAACTCATCAACCATGGTAATAGAAATTGGGTCATCTCGGGCTATTTGATTTAATTTGATTCTATTCGATTCACACAGATGGTAGATAAAAATTGAAAAACACCAAAACGCCTAATTAAAACAAGAGAATCTAAAGACAGGTGGATTGAAGTGCCCAGCAAAAGCCATTTTGAAAGCAGTTACAGGGTCGCAATAGTTGCAATTTAATCTAATATTTGTCAAATCTTATACAAGAGGCTGAAACGGCAGACAAAAATTTTTTTGCTAAGGCATAGAAGTCTCTAGCAGTACTTCACAGGCATAGAACTGAATCCGTATTGTAAGATACTCAGCAAACAACTGAAACAATCTTTCCATTGCAGTACCTTGACTTTTGGAAGTATAAGAATGTGTTAATGCTAATAGTTTTACATGAAGAAATAGCATAAATTATTAGAGGTACTTCTTGAGCAGACCCCATTATGCCAGAATTCTCTAACCAGGAAAAAAAAATAGAATTGCAAAAATGCAGGGAATTCATCAAAACAAAAGATGCAACGATCTCAAACTGGTAGATCACCATAATCAGCAGGGTAACACCAAGCTCTGGTGCGGGAAAATTTAATAGTTTTCCTACAATCCTCTGACAGTTTGTTGGAAACAGTGATTCTTCGATGGAACTCAACGAATTCAGGCATAAAAAACAGATTTTTCATCTTCCTGACAGATCTAAAGTACGCTCTTCAAAATGGAAAATCCAAACGGATAAATCACACAACCATCTTAGAAGAAAGATGCCCGGGGCCGGGAGTATAATATATCAGAAAAATAACTTACAAATTCGACAAAAGACTGGTTGCGATTGGCCCCCACGTTACATTTTGTGTTGACGATTTTTCCGAACGGCTTGCATAGTTCGATCAGCTCCTCCTCCGTGCATTCCCATGGTAGGTTCCGGATGTGAAGCACCTTCGACGGCGTCTGCGTGTACCGGAACTGTTGCTGCCCCGACGATGAAGACATCTACGGGTTCCGATCCCAATTTACGACGATCAAGTTAACGAGCTGACATGATAAAGATCGAATCCGGAAATTGGGTTGATGAGATCAAATCCAGTAATTTGGGGGAAAGAAGGATCGAAGGGCTCTGGATTCGACGGGAGATAGATAGGGATTTAAAACTGGAAGGCTAACAAACGTGCCTAAATTCCATTTTCCCCATATTTTAACAATTTACTCAATTAAGCACCTGAAGTTTTTCAAATATCTAAAGCATACACCCTACTTTTTAAATTAACAAATTACATATTAATTTTCCAAAA
>JBBPFQ010000118.1:2514755-2530980 GCA_037974815.1 Kaempferia elegans | reverse complement strand
ATATGGATTCAGTGCAACAGTGAGGTCATGACTAATCTCCTTTGTGATTCAAATTCTTAGCTGCTTAGAATTATTTCAGTGTCTGTACTGATCAGTAAATTAAATCTCATCTCATTGCAGCACGCGCGTGTCGAATGAGATAGGAGCGGGGAACTTGGAGAAGGCTAAGAATGCAGTCAGTGTGACACTAAAGCTCGCAGTGTTTCTTGGTGTCACAATCGTCCTTCTTTTGGCCTTTGGCCATGATTTGTGGGCGCAGTCGTTCAGCGAGAGCCACGATATTATAAGGGCATTTGCTTCCATGACTCCTCTGCTTACAATGTCTATAGTCCTGGACTCTGCTCAAGGAGTATTGTCAGGTATACTATCAAGCTAAATACCTAAAAACATTTTCAAAGATTTTCAGATTTAGTAGATCAATGAAACTGCAGGAGTATCAAGAGGCTGCGGTTGGCAGCACCTGGCTGCGTGGACCAATTTAGTGGCGTTTTATGTGATTGGAATGCCACTGGCACTGCTGTTCAGCTTCAAGCTGGGCTTCCAGGCTAAGGTTAAACACTTGCTTCTGCAAACACAATTCCTTACAATTCTACCGACTTTTGTGTGATTGACGTTGCAGGGGCTGTGGACGGGCTTGATCTGTGGTCTCTTCTGTCAGTCTTGCACACTATTGTTGATCACCCTTCGCACAAACTGGACAAGATTGAAGATATCTGATAGCCATGGAAGAAGCGATGGAACTGTTTAGGATGGCCATTAGTTTTCTTAGCCATGCAAATTTCAAGTTCAAGGATGAAAGATTTCGAATTTGTCAAAATTGCAAGGATTTAGTTACAATTTCTGTAAATTGTAACAGCTCACTTATCATCTTAAATAAATGACTACATTTATATGTCCGTATTTTATTGTGGAGCAGATGATTCTGAGCTATTTGGGATAAACGATATCATCCCGTTCCGCCTATTAAATAATTGAATATAAAAGACGGTCCTATTAAATAATTGAATATAAAAGGCGGTCGTTGAAATTATTATGATTAGAAGGTGCTAGAGTTCAACTTTTGCAATATATATCAGTATATATCAAAGCAGTAATTTTTTTAAAAATTTAATTAAAAAATTTAATATTTATTTACATATAAATCATAAAAATATTATTATACCGGTAAACTTTTAAAATTAACTCGTTTTTAATTTTTTTTAGGTAAAATCTTTTAAGAAATTTAAAACTCTTTACCCAAGGGTTCTTCCCAATTGACTTATAGTGTTCAAGTAGTAAAATTTTAAGATTTTATCCCTAGGGTTCAGATTTCCTAATTGGGTTATAGTGTTAAGTTGAAAGAAAAATTAAAAACGACTCAATTTTAGAGGTTTATGGGTATAATAATGTATTTAGGATTTATATTTAAATAAATATTGAATTTTTGATTAATTTTTTTTTTAAAGTTTACTGCTTTGATACTGTGCGTGTCGCGCACAGTCGCGGACTGTGCCGACGCGCACCATATCGATTTTTTCTCTCTCTATATCTATATATACACACACTGATATGATGCACAACTCCTTGTCTGGGCTTGTGCGCGACTTTCACTATAGTAGTGTCCCATTACTTTTTTTCTTACTATATATACTGATATGATGTATGACTCCTTGTCTGTGCTTATACATGACTTTCACTACAGTAGTGCCCCATTACTTTTTTTCTTATTGGAGCACCACCTTATCAGAAATTAAAAAAACCCCTAAACCCTTCATCTCTCCTTTCCCTTTCAAAAACCCAAATATTTTGAACTATTCGCCTCCCCTTTCCCTCCTAAAAATCCAAACACTATGAACCCTCTTCCTTCGAGCTCCCTGGCACCACCCTTTATCGTCTTTGTCGATCAACTCACTCAATTAGACACTCGTCTCGCTTGCTTGTAGCTGCTCATATTCTACTATCTATCTTTTAACACTCTACTCCTGCCTCGTCTTAGGCATTTGACTTTAGCATGTTGTAGCAACTACGATTTAGTAGTCACTACAACGTTTTTATTTTGAGACGTTGTAACAGATACGATTTGATAGCTGCTACAAGATGGTTACACCAGAACGTCCTGGAACAAGAACATTGCAGCAGCTACCAAATCATAACTATTACAATGTTATATCTGGTGTAACCACTTTAGATCAGCTACGATTTTGTAGTTACTAAAACGTTCTTGTTCTGATCAGCACATTGTAGCAACTACCAAATCCTAGCTGCTACAACATTCTCGTCTAACCATGTTGTAGTAACTACTAAAGCGTAGCTGCTACAACGTGGTAGGATCACAAACAAGAATGTTGTAGCTGCTATAACGTTCAGATTTTAAATTCTTTAAATTTAAATACTTAAGCAATATCTTTAAGTTATTAGAACTTACACATTTCTATTATTGTTGTTACTTTAGTTGTATAATAAATGAAATGTGACTTTAGTTGTACAATATATGAGATATATTGTTGTTGAGTTACTTATTGTCATGTAATGCTTAAAACATATTGGTAATCCGGAGTAGAACATCCACTTCTAGTGTACAAGCTTAAATCTTTGTGTTGCAACAAGACCTAATTTAAAACTTTAGATAATTGAAGAATCTAACATTCCCCAGCAATAGAAGAAAATGGCGACGAGGGACATCTATATATTCCCCAAATTGCAGATGACTGAAGCCAAAAATTGGGATGGAATTCTTATCACTAAAGGATGCATTTTCATTCTATAACCAATATGCACGAGAAATCAAATTTAGGGTAAGGATGAACAGTAGCAAGAAAAATAAGAAGACAAATGAAGTTGTCTGGAAAACATTTGTATACTTTAAAGAATGTCATATAGATGATCGACGGAATAATAGACAAAAGGGATCAACAAAAAAAAGGAAAGAGCGCGTGATGAAATTAGAACTAATTATATGTCAAAGATTTTAATTGTCAAGGTACAAACTAGACCTAATTGTGTTGTCACTAACTTCATAAAAAGTCATAATCATCCACTCTCGACTCCTTCAAAGGTGCATTTGCTACGCTCATGTCATAATATTTCGGCAGCAAAGAAAGCATTGACTCAACAGTTTTCAGAGGCCAATATGCTAACTTGTCAACAAATATGATTATTAGAGATAGAGTTTGGTGGGCTAGAGCGGGTAGGTTACACAGAAAAAGATATTAGAAACTTTATGAAAGAGTTAAGGGATGAACAAAAGGGTATCGATGCAGAAACACTGATCGAGTATTTGCATATGAGAAAGAGAAGAATTTAACTTTTTTTCTTTGATTACAAGACTGGTTCAGATAACATATATTGTAGATATTTTTAGGTGAATCATGCATCAAGGATGACAAGCAGTGTATTTAGTAATGTAGTTATATTTGATAAGACATATAACACCAACA
This sequence comes from Kaempferia elegans, assembly GCA_037974815.1. Taxonomy (NCBI): domain Eukaryota; kingdom Viridiplantae; phylum Streptophyta; class Magnoliopsida; order Zingiberales; family Zingiberaceae; genus Kaempferia; species Kaempferia elegans. The sequence goes on along the minus strand of JBBPFQ010000118.1, from coordinate 2,527,564 downwards.
AATATGAGTTAATTTTTGTACCATTTGTAGGAGTTAATCATCATGGTCATACAATTGTTTTTGGTTGTGACTTAATAAGTTATATGAAAATTGAGTCTTTGGTTTGGCTGTTTAACAAGTTCATAGAAGTCATGCATAAATGTTCACCAAACGTGATCATCACTGATCAAGATCTTACTATAATGAAAGTCATTGTCCAAGTTTTCTCTTAGACGATACATCGATATTGTTTGTGACACATAATTAACCAATGCCAGATAAATTGAACTCTTTGATTTTTCATGACTACTATCAAAGCATAAAGAATGTCATCCAAAAGTCTACAACACCTGATGAATTTGAGAATTCATGGAAAGAGGTTATTGATAAACCTGATTTTGTCATGAAATGAGTGTCAAATAATATCACCGAAGCTCCTTTCTACACTAGTGCAATATAGGGAATTACTCGGATAGTCTCTCAAGGAATGTTGTCGTGTATTATAATTCTAAGATTAAATTATTTGGAAATGGGGTTTGGATCTGGATTTAATTCTAGACTAGCACATAATTGGACTGTTGTGGTTCTTCCAGATCTTGATCAATGGTCGGATCGGTTCAGATCTAATTCAAATGCTTCATATCTTGAGCTATGTCCAGGATCTACTTTCCTTTGACTCGGATGAACCAGATCTTTGACGGATGGCTCATATCACTCGAGTCTTGAATGAACGGTCCACATTATACCAGATTGGATCTCTTCCTTTAGCCCTAGATTTGACGCCAAATTTGATCCGGCTCGAGTCCATGTTCCCTTGGTTACCTACAAAGAAGATCACATTCAAATGAGGAATTAACACACGAGAAGATAAAAAAAATGAAAATAGGAGCCTAAATATATGACAAAATGATGGTTATCAAATCCCCACACTTATTCTTGAACGGCCCGGGCAAGCAAACAAAATTAAAAAACAAAATAAATTTCCTAGCAATACTTAGAAGATCAATCTCACCGAGTAAATGTATCTACTCTAACTCTCAAACTCAAACATGGAAGTGGAGTTCACTCGATGCCACTCACAATATTTCATGACTATAAACTTGCTAGTTTTCTAATTCCCCATCACTATATAATCATAACATGCATGAATCAAAAAGATTTATTAAACTGTGTGAAGAAAAAATAAGACAACAAGCAAAAGACTAGATACCAAAAAAAAAAAACAATGAATGGAAATTGAGAGCGTTGGATTAATAAACTTATGAGTCGCTCAATTTGATGTGAAAAGAGATGAACACCATTTGTAGATGATAGAACAAGAGATTACGCCAAACTCTCCTTCAACAACCATTTGATCCAACTAATTTATAGCTAAATCAGTAAGCCCATATTCTTGAAATTCTGTACACTTTCAACCTCTATTGTACAGATGTTTGATTTAGAGCATCCTCAATTGGCAATAGTAGGAAGAAAGAATAGGTTCTAACAATTCAATTAGCATTCAACTCTTGCAAACAACCTTAGGAATTAGAATTCAGTTTCAAAAACCAATTTCCATTTTCTCTGTTTCTTCACAACAGTAGCAGACATCAGCTTCTGAAAGTCAGTCCTCACTCCTCTGATTTCCATGCACTGCAGTTAAGTTGGAAAGTTTCAGAAATCCAATCCAATCAAGTTGCAGGTTTTGATCCATGGTAAGCTGGGAAAGGAACATCAATTGACAATAAAATGGTAGCGGGTTCAATTGAAGATGTTTCAGGTTAAGAAAATTCAAAATGGATTGGCACACAACGTGTAATTGTTGAGACAATAGTTTCAGATTTCATTTCTGCAAATTCTATAGAGTTTCAGATTTGAATCTCTGATATTAGAAATCAGGTTTAGACCTTCAAGAGTGTTTTATACAGCACTTATAGTTGATTTTGTTTTATCTACCTATAGGTTGGGAGTTTTTAATTTGGGTTTATGCAAAGATCCCAAGAAGGTCACCTTGGTAGATTATAAAGTTTATTGTGAAAGGTTTGATCATTTTGACATGATTAAAAATTTTAGATTTATTCAATTGATATAAGATAATTTCTATAATACATTATTTTATTACAATTATTAGGATTTATTTAAAAATTTATGATTTAATAGGTTCAAGATTCAAACCTGAGTTGTAAACAATACTGAAAATGTTCTTTTCCTACGTTGGGATAGAGTGTGTTGAACTTATTAAAAAAATAACCCTTAATTTAAGGATTAAAATGAAAAACAAGATTTTCCATCATAGATTTTAAATATATTTTTAGATTTTTTTAACGTAACGTATTAAAAATCAACATAATATTTCAAAATTCAACTGGAAGTTTTTCAAAATTTATAAATTATTTTATTATTTTCTAAGTGTATAATTAATTTAGCTTATTTATATGTTAATTATTTATTCAAATGTTAATACTTACTAATTCTAATAATTAATTATATAAAATAACGTCTCGTACGGATGAAATCTAGTATGTTTTAGAAATAGACCGTTTCGAATTGATTTAAAAATTAATATTTTATTTTTAAAAAGGATTATTTACGTCATCGTATATTTGGAAGGATACAGTGAAAAATCGTGTGAGCCCCCTCTCATTTCAATTTTTTCCCATTTCACATTGGAGTTTGCACTTTGATTGTGATGTAAAGGATGTCACTGAAAGTTCTGTAGTTTGAAAGGGCTAGAATGTAATTTCTGTTTAACATAAAAAGTTGTTTTTGTCTGAGTAAACGGCGGACATTGTTTAAAGGCGCCGTGGTTTTTCTTCGCTGTTTGCCTTGGCAGCCTTCGCCGCCGCCGAAAGATGCCGGAACCCTCGCCGAAGTCGGACAGCGCTTCCCCCTTACTACCATTTCAGGTTTCCGATTCCATGGCTTACGATTGCGTGCTCCCGAGAGAGGATCGAAGGGAGATCGGCGAGAGAGTGGCGGAAGAGGAACGAGACGAGGGGCGGCGACGCGGTGACGAGGCCAATGGTGTGCCCTTTTATCCATCCGCCTCTCTTCTATGTTTAAGAATCTTTTGGTCCCATTTCGTGATTTTGGTTCCTGGGTTCGTTCCTTTCCCGCATTTGGATTTTGCTGTTTCTGCAGGAGATGATACTTTGTAGTTGTTCTGATGCATCCACTGAGCATATTGAAGTTGAGAAGCAACGATTTCTCTCTCTCTTTTTTTGTACAGGACGATTTAGAATTCTTGGAAGGTTTATGCCCTTTTGCCTCTCCTATTGGGTACTCATAGTTTTATGTCTTAACTATTTTTGCTTAGATTTTGTCATCCGATTGCATGGATATCTCTAGTGTAGGGCCTTATTGCGTTCTTTAGCAATTTCACCTCTCTCGATGAAGATCTAGTGATCTACACTGCTCCGCCCTGGTTGGGTTTGGGCAGTAACGTAGATGGCTTGCGGATGGATGAAAAAGTTAACTTTTTTGTGGGGGAGGAAATGGTGTAAGATTTTTACATCCCACCTTGGTTGCTTTTCCATCGCTTGCCCCTCATAAAATTTAATATAACATATTTATATATTAAATTCCCCCTTCATGAACCCACACTACATAAGAAGAGACATGTAGCAAGCAATGGTTACCCCATAACGTGCTCGCCTTGGCCTTCCCTGATACTTATGTGGGGTGGAGATGAGGGGTTAATCCGCGTGCATCCCTAGTAAACACATAAGTGGCTCATATTTTTTAAAGGTAAATTAATTATATTTTTAACAACTAGGTCCAATGAGGATGGGAAGTTGGGAAGCAATTGTGGGGGTTGCGAGTTCAAACATGGTGTGACTCTTGGTAAGCTTCTAAGCAATTTGGGTAGGAAAATCTAGGAACGTATATCAAAGTTGAGCAAATGTCACTAGCAATGGGGATTACTTGCCTTAAATGGATTAAATCTGTATTCCCACAATAATTTGGTTTTTGCTAGAATTGACTGATTTCTGTATAAGGACTCTTTAGTTAAGCTATAAGTGGCCTTTGTGTGGAGTAATGTGTAACCATTTGGAAAGCTCCTCACTTTGGTTTTGAATTCCACAATGAAATAAAACCATGAAGTTGATAATATATGATACAGACTATGCGGACAATGCATGAATGTTACTAAGTACATCGCGTGTTACGTACTAGTATTTGAGAGGGATACTTCTAATATGATGTATGGTTTGAGGATGAACTAACCGAAGATGGTGGGTTGTATTGCTCTAGTTTGTTGAGGGTAGAGAGTGATCGACATGCATAGAGCAACAAGGTACGTTTCTTGATAGGCTTCAAGACGCAAGGAAAAGGAATGTGTAGGAACACACATTGAAACAAGAAAAAAAATGTAACTAGACCATGATTGTAACTTGCCGTAAAAGGATTTCTCAACAATAAAATGTCTTTTTATAATATTTGTTTATTTCTCTTTAAAAACTCACACAATTAAGCATGGTAGCATGCTTAACTATGAGTAATCATTAGGAAAAACTATGAGAACAATATGTAACATTGGCCGAAGTAGGCAACACTTCAATGTTGCTAAGTAAATGATGTGGTGCAATATTGGCGATAATAGATGTGCTAAAAATGTAAATTTATATTTATCATAGAATATTTTAAACTATGGTTTAAATGAACTATATATATATATATATAAAGGATAGTCTAGTGCATGAAGCTTCTGCGAGTGAGTTCCAGGGAAAAACACATTGGGTCTATTATATGCAATCTTACCTTGCATTTTGCAAGAGGTTGTTTTCGCGATTATGTAATGTATTAAATTAATCAACTTAAACAATAAAAGTAAAATCTACATCTACTTCTTAGTAGTAAATTAAACATCCTTAGTAATTAATAATTCCAAATAAACATTTTGCATATGAATCTTAGCAACAAATAATGCAAACGCAATGTAAAAATGCATATTAACCAACTTATATAATTCATATAAAAAAATATAGCTCGATGCACAAAGCTCCCCACCAATGCGGAGTTCCAGGGAAGAGTCTATTGTACGCATCCTTATCTGCTTTACAAGAGGTTGTAGGTCACACGACAACAACTTTACCTATTCGTCAAGACTCCCCTTCCAACTTATATAATTCATATATGAATGATATATTATATGTTTCTTTAAGCAACACAACTAATATTTCTTATTTGTTAATTTAATAAAACTATTTGATTATTTAGATATTAATTTAGCCATAACTTTGATGTGATTTGAACTTTAAAAGCCTAGAGATGGTTTTAGCCTATATAATCGTTGTACTACTTTCAATAGATTCGATTTAGACCCTTACTCCAAAATGCATGTGGCCCCATAAGTGGTTTATGTGGAAGTTTTTTCTAAATAACGAGCCTTGATAGAAATAAATAATTAACTAAAACTAGATACTCATTATTAGAAGTTAGAACTTAGAGGATGCATATCAACTTACTTAATGAAGATTTGTCATAACTTTTGACTAAATAAATATTGATAGCATTATGCTTAATTATTAATACCATAGTTGTTAGAATTTTAAATATAGTTTTGGATCATAGAATCATGGCATAGAATTGTAGGATCCTATAATTTAATTAAATATTTTATAATTTTAACATTTACAATTATCATACATAATAACTTTCATTTTAATATGTTGTATTAATATGAACTTTTTGCATGCATCATTCCATTCTCATGAAGTATAAATAAAATTAAATACAGTAAGTTCTTACTTATTGTTCTTTCTTCATTAGGTAAGTAGTAACTTCATATTTATGAAGATAAATGATAATTATAAAATTGATGAAAGTGACAATTTTAAAAGAAATCTTGTATTTAGGGCTTAAAAATAATCTTATATAATTAAGAAGTTGCTCAAACAAGTGATGGCGCAAAAAAAAAATTTGTTATATTAAATGTTAATTTTTAGGATGTCTAACTGGACCTAAACATGTCCTATAATTGTCGGGCTTGTTGGGACCTAGATCTTACGTAAAGTAAACATAGAATCGGATTGTAGATTCTTAATGTCCTGATTGATTTCAAATGTTATTTGAGATCTAAAATGTTTAGGCCAGGTAAAACTACAAGATCCCAAGGTTCGGACTGCTATCTTAAGTGTATGACAATAGCTAATCTGAATTTGACAATAACCAATTTTTGAGAAGAATAAAGCTTGTTGATGGATACATAGAATGAGAATGAGAATGAGAGAACTTGATAGTGACTTAGACATCATGATACGTGTAAGTTGTCTACCATTTGAGTACAATGAATTTCTATATTGAATGAATTTGATGAGGAAATTTCTTATTGCCCATTTCTTTTCAATTCTTAATGGGTGAAATAATAAAAATATTTTGCACCTTTTCATCAATGGAAGATACAAATCTATATTTTTTACGAATCAATGTCAACTCACACCAACTCTTCTATTATGTTATTGAAAATATGATATCATGTTACAACATTTTCGATACCAAAACTATTATGGATAAATTAAAATTAATTTTAATGTATTGTGTAAAATCTATGCTAAATTTACTATACGCAATTTGATATGATTTAGGATTTAAAGGTTCACCAAAATAATTCATAAGATGAACCTAAAAGACAACCTTATGATTTGTTGGTCATTTGGTTTTAAGTGCTAGTTGTAGATACTTTGTATTACATCACTCTTATCTAATTCACCTTTTTTTTTGTTTAATTATATAAGTAATTTTAGATATTTTTGCTATTAAAGACTCCATATGCATCCCATGCCCATATAATATACTATTGGCCCTATGTATCGGTATGATCATTGACTATCTATATATACTTTAAAAACCATAGTAGCCCCCGAGGCAATGGCGGATAACCAAGGGATCTAAGGTTCGGGCCCTATGTATTGGTATGATCATTGACTATCTATATATACTTTAAAAACCATGGTAGCCCCCGAGGCAATGGCGGTAACCAAGGAATCTAAGGTTCGAATCTGAGCTGCGACACCCTGTAGGAAATTTTCTCTCTAGTGAGAAGTGGTCCTAAGAATGCTAGCTAGATGGGTCTCCATGAGCACTTCACGATTTACCTTAGTGGCGGTGGGAAACTTCCATGGGGCCGAGCCGGTTATCCCAGGATTGGTCGGTTCACAAAGCTGGATACTTGGTGCTAACTAAAAAAAAACCATGGTTGCCTCCCATATGCATCACATCCTTTTTATTTTCAAGTTAGACTTCTCTATCTTTAACTATTTTTAGCTAAGCACGTTGGTGACTTGTTTTGAGAAACCAATAGCTCTACCGCTACTATTGATCCTCATGGCTCCGTTGTAGTAACTATAGTTGTCAAAATTGGCTAACAATGATACAAATCACCTATAATTTACCTAGAAATGAGTTAAATTCCATGGAAAATATATCAAAATGATTGAAATTTGGCTAAATCATGAGTGGATGAGATTTATTCAAATTTTGTTGAAATAAGTTGAGTTGGAAACTAAGCGATTTAACAAACTTCTTGCCTGTCTTGGCTCGGTTCCTAGCAAATGTGCACATGACGATGAGAGACTCTTTGCCCTCTTGATTTCCAATTTAAATTTCTCAGCATCAGTACCACTCAAGATTTTCACAAGATCAATAACTCAACCTTGCTACTGCTTATAAACAACCACAAGTTAGACCAAGTGGCTCATTTTTTTTTTCTCAAAACAGAATTAAGAGAAATTAATGCGAATTTACAGAAATGCTATAAAAATATTTGTTGTGATTTAAGTCTTAATTAAGTTTCCTAGTGTGTTGAAAATTATGTAATTAATATTATAATCTTATTCAATGTTATAGTGATTGATAGATTTTTAACATTTGCTGTTATAGAATTTGATTTTATTATTTGTTATAATATATTTGTGTTTTTATTACATTAATATTAGTAAGATGGTAGTTTGGTGCATGAAGCTCCCTCCAATACGGGTCTCGGGGAAGGATCGAACCACATTAGATCTATTGTACACAACTTTGTCTTGCATTACAAGAGGTTGTTCCGTGATTCGAACCTATGACCACAAGCTTATGGCAACAATTTTACCGTTGCGCCAAGGATCCCCTTCTGCTTTCATATTACTAGATAAGATTTATTATTTATTGATGATCTAGTGTGTGTAATAATTAATAATGTCATTATTAATATCGTGATAATGGTAGTAATAAGTTAAATGTTGTTAATGATATGATATTTGGTGAAACATAATGTACAATCTTATGATGAGTGAACACAATTTGTTATTTGATATATGAACCTTTCTTTTAATTTTTTCCCTTAATGTTTCATAATCACTAGCCCCACTCATTTATAACAGTGATATTAATGGTTCTTTTACCATCCGAGCTTTATGCCAATACCAATTTTGACAACATCTTAGTTACATTGGAAATTTCTATTTTTTGAATTGGTGTTCTTTTAAGCCATTTCCTTGTCAATGTTTGACCATCTTTGTGGTTGTCCTTCTAAAGTAGATACGAGCAAAAAACAGGAAGGCTGTTGCAAGAATCCAAAGTCAATTTCTTCCAATTCTGAGAGATCTTTTGTCAATTCATCAAATTCTCATGCCCAGTATTTTAGGGATGGTGATCTTGGCAATGGTTCTCCGTCTAAGTTACATTACAAAAATGAAGAGCTCTGGTAAGATTCTGGGCAACACGTATTAGTTAACTCAAAAGTAGTTTCTACAACCAACTTTGCCACAGATGTTAAGGTTAGATGACGATGATAATTCGGAGATGATTGCAGTGACAGGTCCCTTTATTAGTTAATAGAAGAGTATTTTTAGTAAATAATAATGGTTGTATGGAAAGGAAACATTAGATTGTCCTACCAAAAAGGATACAATTCCATATTCTGATACATCACAGCTAAATGTTATGTTATTTAAAATAGTGAGCTCCTTTCACATATATTGGAACTCATATTTCACAGCGAGATTATTGAAGGACTTACATTTGGAAATTATGCTAGATTACTAATTACAATATTCAACTCCACACAGAACTGAAACTCATACTTCACAGTTCGACAGTAATCTTCTGTTTATCTATTTACGTTGCTTTCTCCCTTTTATATCAATGCTTAGACAGTTAATCGTAGTCTGTGTCTTTCTCAGTCAACCTAAAAAAAGGCCATGGAGTTCTCCTTTTATTCAGCATGAACGCGAAAATAAAAATCCTGCAATTGTTTGCGATTTTTTTGCTCAAGGTTGGTGCATCAAGGGAAGTTCTTGTAGATTTCTTCACGAGAAAGAGGTGGTTGGCAACTCTAGTCTGGAGGCACAGGGAGGTAAGGATACTGCTGACAATTCCATTGATTGTTAATGCTTGTAAATGATGTATCTAGAATTTTATCCCCTGAGTATGAAGGAAAATTTATTGATTTACCATGTTTTAAATGTTTGACAAATGGAATTTTACTTGATTCAATAGGCATATCGGACATGCCAATTTCAGAATATTCAATGAAACCAGATTTCCATTTTCAAAGGTCTCTTGTCCGGACATATGGCAAGGAAATGCACGGATTGTCTCAGTTCAAGAGCCATGATATTCTTCATGCATCAAAGAACTTTTCTGATGAGCATTTTCAATCTGGCAGTGGTAGGGCATCTGCTCTCCTATGCGATGAAGTAAGACAGAAATCAATGTTCCAAAGAAAAAACACAACAACAGGAAAAATACCTATGGTTGATTTTACTGCTGATAGATACTCAACTAGTGGAGAGATTTCATCAAGAAATTTTTCAAATGAAAGAATGTTGTACAAGGAAATGCCAATTAGAGATCATAGAAATGATACATCTTCTTTGACAGAAAACCCATTAATTTCAGAATCTGTTTTGTTCTCTGGTCTATCATCTACACCAATCGATGTACACAAAGATAGCAACGACGCTTATTCTTTTGGAGAAAAGCCAGATGACCTTTCTAGACAACATCGAGGGAGCTGCTTCACAATTCATGATTCTTCTTGTCTAACTAGTTTCAAGTCAAATTTTGACAACTCTACTTATTCAATTCGGGGATCTCCTGCAACTGAGTCACTTCATTCATTTGCTCAAGCAGGCACAAAATTTATTCATGGACCTCCAGTAAGTGATGAACGCGGAGATGTCCATACAATGTTAAACCACAGCAGCAATTTCACTACTTATGGACATCCAAATGTTGCTGGGGATTCGTTGACTTCGCCGCAACAAGATCTTGAAGAGAACACTTGGGAAAACTCTATACCTTTTCAACCCTCATTTTCCTTTGCTTCTTTTATTGAATCCTGTTCCGATAGCCAATTCGATCCCCTTGGCAGCAACATTGGTCATCTAAAAGATGTCACAACTCCTGTATTAACTGGAGATTTTAAACCAGGTTATGATGCCAACAAATCTGCAAATTCTTTTACTTCTGCTAGCGACACAGCTACTGTGGCTCCTGGTCTCACTACAAACGATGAGAAAGGGCACATCCCTCGCATGACTGATCCTGCTCCTATTAATGATGCAAAAGTTGGCAATAACATGAGAGATGTAAACAAGGTAGATGATAATATTATGGAATCAAAGTCAATGAAGATGGTTTATGCAGCTTTGGTGGATTTCTTAAAGGAATTGCTAAAGCCATGGTGGAAGGAGGGTCACTTGAGTAGGGATACCCATAAGTTGATAATTAAGAATTCAACTGAGAAAGTCTTAGGCGCATTGCAACCCCATCAAGTCCCTCATAGCCCGTTGTCAATAAAACAATATTTATCCTCGTCCAGGCCAAAGCTTTTGAAACTAGTGGAGGTCTACTCCCTACCTTGGCTATCATAACCACAAGTGTTATCTTTTTTATATAATAAAATTCTATGTTTTTTTTTTGCAGGCCTATGTGGATAAATATACTAAATCTTGAGATGACTGCTCTTCTCGTGGATCTGATCTCTTCTTTCGGTGGGTATTATAAACTTACATTCATGTTTGGCTGTTTATGGTAAGCATGCAAACCTTTTCCCTTGCATTTCGATTCAGTTTTTCCTGGATTGTGTATGTATACTTTTTAATTGCCAAAGTCATAGCGAGAAGTTGTAACATTAAATTTGGAGTTAAAGAGAGTTAAAGAATGGCCAAAGGCCATGGATAATCAAGGATATTTCGTGTTAAACAAGGATATTTCGTGTTAAATGGATACCCATACTGAAGAAAGTCGGTTTGTATTTCTACTCGATGTTTTAAAGGGCATATTTAGACGTATTTAAAGTGTTTAATTGATTTTAAATGTAAAATTAGAAGGTAAAAAGTGATTGGACCCGAATGGAAATAAAAAGGACAAATCCGGTTTTGTATATTCTTGTCAACCCTACCAAGAATTGACATTCGGGAGCAGGGAGATCATCTTAAGAACATGGACAAGACTATTGCAACGTGCTTGCAACATCCAACCAAAGTCAACGCTCTCGTTTTCAAATTCTTGAACTCGTTCCCGGCCAAGAGGAAGAGCAGGCGACTGTTCTTTGAAGCTCAAGTTTGCATGGGGAGCGAGAGGAAGATCTCGGTGGATCCCCTCTCCTTGAAGCTTGTCGCCGAGGACGGAGGAACTCCTCCGGCCGCCGACTCGCCTCTGTTCTTGCTTTCGCTGCTCGCGCAGACCAATTTCTTCAGCGGCAGCCTTCAAGGAGGCTCCTTTCAATCGCCCAACTTGGCGCAGCAGCAGCACCACTTCACGGCCGTCACCAGCCTCGGTCGGCAACACTCCCTCGCTCTCTCCCGCTTCGCCGCCGAACAGAGGGCGGCGCTTTGCCGGAGCAAGTCGTGCGGCGAGGGGCGTTCCTCCGTGCCGTCCGATGGCTTCATTGACATTTTGTCGATCAGGGAGAGCGCCGCTCGGGTGGCCCACGGTCGCGAGCAGAGCCACTCTGTCTCTGTGGGCTCAGGGGAGCCACGGGCGGAGCAGCGGGTGAAATGTGGGTGCTTGTTCTTGCCAAGTTTGTCCCACAAGAAGAAGCAAGCGAGCCTCCGGAAGCGAAGCCAAATGGAGGAAGAAGGAGAAGGAAAGGAGGAGGAGGAAGAAGAAGTAGTAGAAGTCATGGACGTGAGCCACGTGTCGAGGACGGTCTCACTGGAGAAATTCGAGAACGCGTCGTCTAACTCGTCGTCGCCGGTTTCAGGAAGTCCCAGAGGCTCCTTATTCCAATTTCCGACTGAGCTGTTGCTGATCGGCCGCAGCGAAACGAATTCGCCGGTGAGGGCGGCCTTCGTGTTCGACGGCAGCGCCGGGAACGCGAAGGCCGTACTGAAGCGGAGCTTGTCTAAGTTGGGGTCGAGCAAGTCGCAAGGGGCTCTTCTGTCGAACCGCCACGTGAGATTCACGGCGACGGCAGCGGCCGTTTCAGAGCCGGCGTGGCCGTCGTCTGCTCCCATAACGCCGCGGTTGCAGAAGGCAAGAGAGGAATTTGATGCGTATTTAGAAGCACAATGCGCATAGTATACAAATCTTTGAAGATACGTATTTACTTTTTCTCCATGTTATATCCAAATCTGTGACAAATTTTGCCAAAAATAGAATAAGAAGAAGAATGTATCTATCTTGTGGGTATGAACAAACAAGAATTTTTATTCATGATGTCGTCCGCTACTCAAGATAAAGCTCCCTGAGAGGTGATGGATATGAACAAATAAGAATTTTTATCACATTAGTAGAGATTGATCCTTTGATTTTAAAAACTATCTTGATTTTGGGTAGTTTTATCTCTATAGCTTGATTCTGTAAGGGGCGGCCCTTATGGTGGGCAAGCAGGGCGATTGCCCAGGGCCCCATGTTAGGTG
>JBBPFQ010000118.1:2452911-2463542 GCA_037974815.1 Kaempferia elegans | reverse complement strand
GAAGCTGGCTGCTCGATTTCTTCTCCGATCGCTCCATTTTGCTTCCGATCGGCTCTGCTAGCTTTCTGGTTACTTGGGTGATCTCGGAGATCCGGAATAGGGCTCACTCGAACCCAGTTTCTGTCCTTCTCCTCGAGCACTCTTCCTTCCAGCTTCTCGTCCCTCGGACTGCAGCACACATCCTTCTCGTCCTCCGGTGTACTCTTCTCCAGCTACAGTGTCCCTCTGATACGCCGGGTCCGTCGGCTCTCTCCCGAGCCATCCTTCTCGTCTGTTGCATCTTTTGCTCGACTTCTTACAATCCTAAGTTCCTACACACTTAGTCACAAGGTTAGAATTACATAGGATCTAACCTAACTTAGTTGGTTACATCAAAACCGTCCTAGAGACCAATAAAATTATGCAGAGTTCAACTAGTTAGAGGAGGCAATTTAGTACTGGGTTAATAGTTGCTTAATCCCATGTTATTGCATGTAAGAAAATTGAATAGAATTGGCACATAAATTTAACAGTTATTTCTAAATTCAATAATAGCAAATAGCACTTCTTCTTCCAATTTTTCCTATATATATATATATATTTCTCTTTGATGGATCCACATAATTTAACTAACAACCAATGTAATAAAGCTCCAAACTAGAACACAACACAGAGTTAGTAACTGCAACACTTCCAATCCAAAACACACACCATAACTCATTAATTCATCATGATTTGTAACTTCTTTTGCGAAGATTATCACTTCAGATTTAGTGAGCAACTCTCCATTTCTCCAAGGTTGTATTAAAAATTACCTCTATATCTTTCTTTATTCGAGTCGGATATTAGAAATCCTTATCGGATTCAGATAAAATCATATCCCTATATATAAAACACAAACAAACATGCTAATCTATATCAATAAGTCTACCTGACATTGAAATTTTTAGAAAATTTTAAAAATTTATCGGAGCTTGTAGGACCGCTTGCGAGGGGATAAATTGATAAACAAATAGGAAATCTAATTAATATACCTATTCAAACAGCTAGGGTTTAATGTACTTAGACCTAACAAAGTATTAATAACTACTATAAAAACCTGCTACCGTAACCCTAAATAATCGCCGACCTGCCCCTTCAGCTCTTCTACTTCTACGCCCGATGCCGCCTCTCCGACGCCGCCCCGCTCTATCACCGCCGACCGATTCTTCTGCCTTCTCTACCAACATCCTCAGATCTGATCAGTCGTGTCTTCTCCGATTCGCGCCTCTTGACGGATCGATCTCTAGCCCGGGAGCAAGGAAGGCGAGCCCTAGCTAAGGTCTCTCGTCGTCGCATCTGAGTGCCGCGGCTCCGACCATCGGAACCACCTGTTCCAGTTGATCTCGACCGGAGACCAAGACCTCCCACTCCGGCTCCCTTTCTCCGCCGAGAGCTTGAATCGGTTGGGTCTCCTTGCGCCTGTAGCAATTTCCACCACCTGTTCCGGCCAGCACCTCCGGCAGTGAACCAGTGGGAGGTGTTCCGAATTTGGGGTGAGTTGTTGGATTTTGATCCATGATTAGTTTAATCGGATGGTTATGGGGTGCTGAATTGTTGTTGTGGGTGGTACATTGTTGTTGAACAGTGCCAGATCTTGAAGTTTGATTGTGTTTTGCTTAGAGGCAGCAGACCTAACTCTATTCCTGCTGCCACCTTTGTCGTGAGGAGTCCCAATTCAAGGTATGTGGATATATTATTATTATTATTATTATTATTATTATTAGGATTTGAATTATGATTTGTGTATGTCATGATTAGCTCAATCCGTGTGGTGGATGTGTGGAATATTCTAATTGGGTCATTGGATAGTTAGTATTGTTTATAATACCAAAACCCTAAGTTCTTGTAGAATGATTATGCATCTATGATCTATCTAATCAGATAATGGAATGTAATTAGGGTTAATTTACTAGTTAGGGTTAGTGATCCAGTTCATATGTGATTAACTAATTATAACCTATGTAATTAGCTTAATTACACATGGTTGCATGTCCTTGATCTTTGACGAGCTGTGCATCGTGGGATTTTCGGTGACACATTCATCATATTAAGCCTAAGAAATCAGCAGCTTGATCAACCCTAAACTGTACGAATGCAAATAAATTATCATCTTCTATAAACAAATGCGTCATAAATATATAAAACACTCAAAAAAAAAATATTACAAACCTTGTATATTTCATCTTGTTTCGCAAACAAATCTATTATATGCTCCACATTATTCATTACAGTATTAGTGATCATTTTCGTTTCATTAGCAGATAATTCTTATTCTATCAATGCTTTACCAGTTTGATTTTCATCGATCTCAACTTGTGAGAAATAAGAGTTACACAGTGATGGCACATAGAAATTGGCCGAAATTAACCGGGAGCACTGGTAAGTTGGTGAACGGATCAGAGACTAAACTCTTTCGAAAGAGAAGGACAGGGGTGACATTGCGCGAGAAAACCTAACTGAGAGCAAAGATATTTTATTAAGTTTTTGCTCTCGGTTAGGTTTTCTCATGCGGTGTCACCCCTGTCTTGCTCTTTCGGAAGAGTTTGGTCCTCGATCCGTTCGTCGACTTACCAACGCTTCCGGCTATTTTCTGTTAATTTCTGTGCGCCATCACTTTGTAACTCTTATTTCTCACAAGCTGAGACTGATGAAAATTAAACTGGCAAAACATTGATAAAATAAGAATTATCTGCTAATGAAACGGAAATGATCACTAAGGCTGTAATGAATGATGTGGAGCATATAACAGATTTATTTGCGAAACAAGATGAAATATACAAGGTTTGTCATATTTTTTTTTAGTGTTTTATATATTTATGACGCATTTGTTTATAGAAGATGATAATTTTATTTATTTTTGTTAGTTTTTTGGAATATTGAATATCAAATATGTATCAATTAATCAGGATATTTTGTTATGAATACTTTTATGACATTTTATAATGTTATTTAAAAAGACCTTTTAATTTATAGTTGATGTATTTTTTTTATTAAGATTCTTTTACCTTTTATCATTATTAATTCTACTTATAAGGTTATATCAGGTACACATTATGCATGCATACAGGCAAGGATCCAAAAGAGAGAGGAAAGTGAAGAAAAATTATATAAACGTGAGCGTTATCACCTTTTGTGACCACGAAAGATGAAAAAGAAGAGACTCCAATTGTGACTCCCGGGTTTCCCTTGGAGCAACCATTAGAATTGATTTTAAAACTCCCCAAGGCAGGTTTTCTCCAATATACAGTATATATTGTTTCAGTTTTCAAAAGGATACCCATGCCTTAAACAACAGAAAAAAAAACCTTTTCCAATACTTTGCTTTGGAAGTACTAGCCTCCATTGCAATTAAGATATATTTGACAATGTTCTGTATAATTTTGCTGGACGTCATATTAAAACCCCTATGTTTGACCTCCTTCCTGACACTCCACAAATTCCATAGGATCAAAAAAAGAATAGCTTCTTTGATATGTCCTCCAATAGAGCATTCAGAGCCATATCTCCATTTCTCCAAACAGAAAAATCTGTCCACACCAAACATCTGGCTGAAACATCTCCAAATCCCCAAAGAAATTGGGCTATAAAAAAATAAATGTACCCAAGTCTCCTCTTCCAAACAACACTGGAATTTGGATGCAAGTGATACTCCCCTTAGTTTTATAATTGAATCCACAGGAAGCTTCTGCTTCATAAATCTCCAACCAAAAATAGAAATCCTTGGAGATAACAACCTACTCTAGACAGCACTCCAAATCCCATCAGAACTACAGGTTTGTCTAACTAGATTCCAAGTTGATTTGATAGAAAACTTGCCATCTTTTTTTTGAAGAAGACAACTTCCAAACCAAAGTATCTGCTACATTAAACTGGACTGAAACTTCAGAGACCTCCTCTGCTATAACCAATAGCAGAACAAATTTCATATCATTCAATTTTCATCCTTGATCATCCCAGAATTTAGATACTAAGCAATTTGAATCACCAACAATATTACAGAGTTTAAACAACGGCCCTGCATCATACCAAGCATCATACCAGAATTTAGCTTGTCCATAGCCCGACCTCCATCTAATTTGGTTCTCTGCTATAGATCTGATCTTAAACATTCTCTTCCAACATGGAGATACCTTCCCTTTAAGAGCTACCCCCACTGGAGATAAGCCACCACAATATGCATCAAGTAAAAATTTTGCCCATGGAGTTCTTTGCTCTCTAAATCTGAACCATAGCTTTATTGATACAGTAGTAGATATCTCAGTTAAACTTTGGATACCCAGACCACCTTCCTGTTTAGGCTTGCTAATTTCTGACCAAGCTATCCAATGAGTACTTTTCTTGGAGCTATTAGAGCCCCAAAAGAAATTAGACAGAATCATCTCAATCTGATGCAAGATAGAAATTGGAGGAAGCACCACCTGTAACAAATACATGGGGATAGAACATAGCACACTTAGAATAAGTTGCAACCTTCCACCATAAGACAATTTAGAAACATCCCAACCCAGAAGTCTTTTCCTTATCCTTTCAATCGTAGGCTGAAAATGAATTGCCTTTCTGCAACCAAGGGACCCCTAAATAGATTAATGGAACACCACCTTCAACAAGCCAGTCACTTGGGCTATCTGCCTTCTCCTCTCAGTGGATATGCTTTTTGAGGGAAAAAAAAGAACTTTTACTTGTGTCGATATCCTGTCCAGAAGCCAACATGTACCTATCAAGAAAATCTTTTACCGTCTTCACACCATTCATGGAGCCTTTCATCACTACCATAATATCATGAGCATAAGCAAGGTGAGATAATTTACTATAACAACCAATTGCAAACTACATTTGGGAGTGTTCCACAAGCATCTTGTCCAAACTACGAAATAACCATTCAGCCGCAATAATGAACAAAAGAGGGGATATGGGATCTCCTTGTCTAAGATCCCTCTTCAAATGGGAAAAACTAGCCAAAGCACCATTGATATGCACAGAAAACCAAAAATCCCCTATACATCTACGAATAGTATCAATAACAATTTTAGAGAATCCAAACATTTCCATTACTTTGAATAAGAACACCAATTGAACTCTATCATATGCCTTGGCCATATCCAACTTTAGAATAAAGTTTCCACCTCTGACATGATGATTTAATTTGTGGAAAATCTCTTGAGCCAATAAAACATTATCTGAGATCAACATTCCTTCAACAAATCCACTTTGTGATGGTGAGATAATTCTATCCATGGTAATACTCAACCTATTTAGCTAACACTTTATATGTTATCTTGTTTGATACATTACATAAGCTAATGGGCCTAAAGTCTTTCCATTGTTGAACACACTCAGTTTTAGAGATGAGAACTAAGGTGGTAGTTGCCATCCCTTTTGGAAGAGAACTCCCTTTGAAAAATCTAAAACAGCTTCGTGTACATCATCGTTTATGATATCCCAACAAACAACATAGAAAGCCATTGAATATCCATCTGGACCAGCAGCCCCCTCACATTCATCTCCCATATGATCTTTTTAATCTAATCCAAGGATGGCATTGTAGATGAATGAGTCCTATGTTCACAATAGGGCATTGGAAATCCCCCCTGTCAAAAGTTGCTCAAAATATTTGACTCCAGAATCTTTTATCAAATCTGGTTTCTACAAACATTCATCTCCATCCCATATTCTAAAAGTTTTGCTTGACATTCTCCTTTGCTGGACCAGTCTATGAAAAAATTTTATATTTCGGTCACCTTCACCCATCCGTCTTGTAGATGCAATCATGTTCTCCACCTCCAAGTTCTCCAAACATCCATGGCCCTGCACAAGAGACTTTCCTTTTTTGGGACCCAAACTTGCTTTTCTAAATTTTTCTCCCAAGGCTTGTCAGCAGAGATATTCACTGAATCCTTTCCTATGACCTTCCTTGTTCCAACTCCATTCCTCCTGTCAAACTAATATTTCAAACCATCATCAGCAGAAATAACATCCTTCAGAGCACCCTTCCACACTGGCTTTGGCTTATTTCCATTAGTATAACATTCTTCCACATCATGACCCAAATGGAAACAATGCCCACAATACTTTGGCACCTTCTTATACACCACCCTTTGAATTCTCTTTTCCTCACCAATCCCAATCTAGAAATCCTCAATCATAGGTTTTAACAGATCGATTTCCACACATACACTTGATACCAAAAGTCTTACTCCATCAGCTATAGCTTCATCTATCTTGAGCGGAATTCTAAGTGTGACTTGGCAAGATTGAAGTCTCAGAGCGAGGAGATCTTGGCAAAGGAAGACCTGACAGCTAGGATAAGGCCGAAGGAAGCTCCTGAAGACAAGACGTAAAGGATGGGAAAGCATCCGAGGGATGTAAGGCTAATGAAGGAGGTTAGAAGGCAAGGTCGAAGCAGGAAGGGCAAATTAGGGTTTACCAGTCGACTGATACATTTAGCAGTCGATTGGGGAGCGAACATAATGTTTCTGTTCGCTCGGCCCATAACGACCAGTCGACTGGTTGATTACCATTGAGCTAGTGACGTATAAAATCTCATGAAATCCCGAATGAAATAGTAGTCGTTAATAACAGTCTACAGATATGTTCATCAGTCGGGAAAAATATAAAAGTTATTCTTGGAGCTTGGAGAAAATAATTATTCATTTCTTACATCTTAAATCCTTCCAAGTGATCTCCAAGTCTGTGTGTTCTAAATCTCTTCCTCCTAAATTCATTCTCAAATCTTATAAGAGGAAGAAATCTTCTTGTAAGGGTTTCTCCATA
The DNA here is from genome assembly GCA_037974815.1 of Kaempferia elegans. NCBI lineage: Eukaryota > Viridiplantae > Streptophyta > Magnoliopsida > Zingiberales > Zingiberaceae > Kaempferia > Kaempferia elegans. The sequence continues at coordinate 2,456,750 of JBBPFQ010000118.1, read as the reverse complement.
TTCATGCTTGATTCGAGAAAGAGATCATATTGGAGATTAACGGTGTGTGTACGTGGTCTTGGATTAGTCACCTCAAGGAGGTGGAGACCAAGTAAACAAAAGAAGTTAACATTGCTTCTCATTATTTCATTCTAACTTTTTTTTTTCGGCTAACAATTTATAGGTACAAATCGAAGAAAGTCTATTTACCCTCCCCTCTCTAGCCTAACACAAGGATCCCAACAGAATATACCTGGTTTGTTATTGTAGATCGTAGCTTGCTTAAAATTCTCCCCCACCTCCACAAAGCTTTTCTTCACCGCTCGCGGAGACGCTGGATTTAAAACTGCCGCATAGGATTTAGAAGAACCTACTTCAGCAACCTTAGCTGCATCCTCCCCAGGAACCCTAGGAATGGCAATCTCCGGCTTTAGCTGCATCCCGCAGCTAACGGCCAACGTCGCATAAAAATTGCTTGAAAATCGCACCGGGAGGTAGTACCTCCCCTCTGTTTGTTGACCTTGCTCTTGTATCTAGTCCCGCGACCTTCTATACGTTGTTGCCTTTAAAGGATATAAAACAACTTCAATGTCTTTATCCTCATCCCATGTATGAGATCAATGTAAATCGTGGCTTACATTCACCCAGCTCTTTCTTTGTGGGATAGAAATTTGAAAAATAATTTTTTAGATAGAAAAATAATGGGTATAAATTAAAAAGAGCACTTTTTATCTTTATAATTATAAAAGACATTTTTTTAAAAAATTAGACATCGCGCACGCATATTACATGTATAATATAATACATAAATATACATAAATTAGGTCCATAAATTAGACTTGGCATACAATATTGCAACACAAGGGCGAACGACTCAACCTCATAAAAAAAATAATTTAATTTTATATATCAGATATTAAACTAATAAGAATAGCTACTATATTTGATTTTAGCCAAAAGGGAAAGAAAGGTATATTGTTTAACATCGTCTACCCGAGGTATTTAAAGAACTTCTCTACTCACAGTGCTCCAAATTCTAAGAATTTTAGAACCATGAAAAAGCATATTTTTTATATCAAAATAATCAGAGAAAATTAGTAATAAGTTTTAACATAATGCATAAATACTTATTAATGAAAAAAAGTTCTAAAAATATTTCACAATTGAGTTTTGAATTCTAGATTCTGATTGACTAATGAGAAATTTTTTTGATAATACACCGTAGCTGAATCTCGAACGCTAGATCCCTAATTAAAATTACTAATAAATCTTGAAATTATTTTCAATGTGAAAAGAAAAAAAAATTATTAATGTAATTTGTTTTTAGGCTTCATTGAATTAATTGAAAGTTAATTAGTAAATATTTCAGATTCATAATTAAATAGTAGGATATCAAAAGTAATATTAATTAAAACTCTTAAATATTAATAAAACTATTCTATTTTAATTTTAAATAGAAAAATATTATTATAATCAATTTAATTAAAACTGCTACAATAGGAACCTTTTAAGCTATTGTCGTGATGGGTTTTATTTTTGGAAAAATGTAATTGTTTTGCCACATTTTGACCAATTTTTTTTATAAAGCTATTATAGTATTTATCAAAATTATTTGGGTCATTGAGAAATATGTATACTCAGAAGGAGGCTTGGACCGAAGGACTTCTAAAGATGGAATGCTTCGTTGCTTACCAAGGTGCTATCGAACATTCATTCAAAAAGAATTTATTGTGTTTTGGATGGATACAAAGAAAATAAGAAAAAAAGAGGTGATTGTTAATGAAGGATCGAATTCACTACTTGGAGTTACATGGTTGCTGTGACTTATGTGGTTGCCATATGGAAAACCATGCACACCTATTCTTTTGCTTGCGATTATTGAAACAAGATATGAGAATATATCAAGTTGTGGATGGGGATTTTAAGACGAAAGACAATTCTCAAGAGTGCCTGCCAATGGATGTATATATGTAGGACAGTTGACAGGAAAAAAAAAAAAAGGGAAGAAACACCTTTTTAATTTTTGACCCAAAAATTATTTTTTCCCCTGAAACAATTGAGCCATTAAATCTGATGGATATTTGTTGTCTTGGGAATAAATTCCCAAATGACTTTGAATTCTGTCAGTAAGAATTTTAATTTTTTCTAAACGGAGGACTCAATATCCGACATGACCTAAATAGAATAGGATATGAATCTGACCTAAATAGAATAGATATGGAGAAATTTTTTTAACTCAATTAAATAATTAGATAATCAAGTATATGAGTATATCTATATCTATTCGGGTATGAAGATGAATCTATTAGAATCTTATCTATATCCAACATGAATACCTAATTTATATGTTGGTTGTTAATATATTTTTATTGAATATAATTAAATCAGTTTGTTATAGTTGTTTTTAATCTGTTGGTTTTAATTATATGATGTTAATTTTAATATATATTTTTTAAATGATGGTAGTGATATGAAATAAAGATGAATATAATAAATGATGGCGAATATCCTGTCTGTCACTTGCTTGCAAGTTATCACAAACTTTCCACTTGTGAGGATCAATCGATCCATCAAACAAATTCTATCCTCCTCCGTTCAGGGCCTCTGTGATGTTTTTTTATTTTCATCGTTGTTTATAACTATATGTATTAAGACTTATGAAATTTTTTTGTAGTTTTGAAAATCTTTTAATATTTATAGTGAATTTGAATATCTGATCAAATACGTCCCCTTGCACAGTTCGATGAAATTCAGTTACATTTTTTTTGACCGAAGGACAGAAAATCTCAAATCGCCGCCGCTTTCTTCTCCGCGTTCCACTCCATTCAAAGACTTTTTTTCATCAAGTTCATTTCGGCTCCAAACTTTCTGCGGCAAGACACATACCGGATTAACTAATTTAAAGTCAAACGTAAGCTTTTTTCATTGCACTAAACCTGCAAGAACTCTAACTCGCAACGTACGTACTTTTCTTCCGCCACAAGTGCATATATAATCTTCTTGGATTTCTTGGCCTAGTTGGTAGTATTAATTATTCAACAACATGTAAGAGAGCACGGGTTCAAATCTTCAATTACCATAAATCTCGGCAGAGTTTGCTTCACTTTTCACCTAAAACCTCACATGGTTTGCTCTTATAAATACCGATCGTACCACCTGAGACGACATAGCTCATAACAAGATCCATGGCCTTAGTTTCCATAGCTGAACTCAACGCGATGAGCTCCACCATTAATACCATTCTTCTCGTCCTAGCACTCGTCCTCTGTTCTCCTGCTGACGCCGCGTTCAACATCGCCAACTACGGCGCCAAGTCCGATGGCCGAACGGACTCCTCCAAGGCTTTGCTCAGCGCGTGGCAGGCCGCCTGCGGCTCTACCGGCGCGGCCACTGTCTACGTGCCGTCGGGTTCATTCTTGGTCCGGCGAGCCGAATTCAGCGGCCCTTGCAAGAGCAACAAGATCATGTTTCAGATAGACGGCACCCTCGTCGCGCCGTCTGACTACGGCACCGCCGGCGAATGGCTCTTGTTCGACCACGTGGAGGGCGTGACGGTGTCCGGCGGAACCATCGACGGCCGCGGCTCGACCCTGTGGGCGTGCAAGGCCGCTGGCCACGGCTGCCCCGCCGGCGCCTACGTAAGCTCGATCGCCCACCACATTTCTCAAAGATCCTTATTTTGTAATTCGTTGACTTGACTTGTGTAATTGATTGAAATGTGGGCGAAGTCGCTGGTGTTTAGGAACTCGAAGGGCATCACGATCAGCGGAGTGACTTCGGTGAACAGCGAGCTGTACCACATGGTGATAGACAACTGCGATGGCGTAACGATCCAGGGCGTGAGGATAACGGCGCCGGGA
>JBBPFQ010000118.1:2064397-2076670 GCA_037974815.1 Kaempferia elegans | reverse complement strand
GTTTTATCAACATCACCTTGCGTTGGGAACTGAGTTTTGAGAAAAGTAACATCTCGACTCTATTTCAGAGATGGTTCCATCTTGTTGATCACCAATAAAGACATAACCCTTAAAAGTCTTAGAATACCTTATGAAGATACACTTCTTACATATGGGTACTAATTTTTCATATTTTTGAGTCTTATCATGAACGTAGGCAGCTGATCCCAGGGTCTCAGATTACTCAAATCTGATTTTCTGCTTATCCAACGTTCATATGGGGTGGATGGAACATATATGGAAGACACTCGATTAAGTATATAGGTTACAGTTAATAATGCATCTACCCAATAAAAAATTGACAAATTAGCATGAGTCATCATAGACCTAACCATATCTAGAAGAGTTTAATTTCTTCTTTCAGCAACCCCATTTTGCTGTGGAGTTTCAGGGATAGTTAGCTGTCTAATAATCCTTTTTTTATTATACATTGTCTTGAACTGATCAAACAAATATTCACCTCCATGGTCAGTGCACAAGGTTTTAACCTTACGTTCCAATTGATTCTCAATTTCGTTCAAATAACGATTGAAGCAATCCAATGCCACAGACTTATGAGAGATCAAATATACATAACCAAAATATATTAAGTCATAAATAAATGTAATGAAATAAGAAATTCCATTTTTAGCCTTCACATTCATTGAACCACAAATATCCGAATAAATTAATTGCAATGGCGATTTTTCTGTAATAGCCTTACCAAATGGTTTCTTAGTTGCTTTTCCAGCAAGCCAATGCTCACATACAGATAAGTTAACTTTAGCATGAGTACCCAAAAGGCCCTCTTTAGCTAATCTAATCATTCATTTTTGTCCTATGTGTTCTAGTCTAGCATGTCAAACATCATCATTAATATCAGCATCACTAGTAAGAGCAATGTTTGAAAAATAACCATCATTTCTAAAATTATAATTTGGTTCTACATCAAGAACCATGAAACCATTTGTCACATAACCATGTCCAATTAGCACAGAGTTAATTCGAAGTTCCACACAACGGCTATAAAAATTTAGACAATAACCCAAATCAAGAAGACTTGTTACAAAAATAAGATTTCGTCGAATCTCAGGTGCATAAAGGACATCATATAGAAACAAGGTACGTCCACCACATAAGTTGAGTTTGCATGTACCAACTCCTTTGACTTCAATCCTTACATTATTTTCCACATATATCCATTTGTTGCCAGCTGGTACCCGACGGTACTCCACGTATGTAGCTCGATCATGAGCTACATGGTTCGTTGCTCCTGAATCTTTTTAGGCTCAATACAATCCCGAGTAAAGTGTCCCTTCTTGCCACAGTTATAGTAAGTCAACTTGCTTTTAGGTTTCTTTCCATACTTATTATCTTTCTTCTTGATTTGGCCTTGCCCTGCAACAGCACCAGCTTCTTTTCCCTTTCCCTTCCCCTTTTTAAACCATTTATTATTATTATTGGAACCAGAACCCTCAGCTACAAAAGCTTGTCCAGAAATCCTTGCGGACTCTATCCTCTCCGCCTCTAGTTCAACATGGTGTGAGACATCAGTAAAAGTCTTGATATTTTCACTGTGTGTCAGATTCTGTTTCATTGTTTCCCAAGAATCAGGAAGGGAACAGATGACTGCCTGAACCTGTTGTTCATCAGTCAACTCATGACCAGCAGTCTTAAGCTCTCGAATCATATTACCCATTTCCCTCAGATGTTGGGTCATGGTAACATTCGAGCGCTTTTTACAGCTATCAAACTTAATTGTCAGCTGCCGAAGCTTACTCAGACTCACTCCACTGTACTTCTCTCTAAGGGCAGACCAGACAGCATGAGCCGATGGTAAAGGCTCATATTCCAATACCAGGTCATCCACCATTGAACTAATCAATATACCCTTAGCAATGGAGTCCTTCCTTTTCCATGCCTTATAGGCATCCAGGTCACGTTTGTGCTGCGAAGTAGAACCGTCAGCTGGTTCTTCCATGAACTGATTTATAGCTTCTAGAACTTCTTGTTCCTCAAGAACGTATTGTATCTTGAGGTGCCAGATTTTGTAGTTGTCCCCATATAATTTCTCTCCCTTATTGAGTTCAGCTATGATGTTCTTAGTTGCCATAATCTACAATAAATAAACACATTATTTATTATTTCAGTGTAATACATATGCATGTAATTAATTATTGACTCAGTGTAAATTAGAGTAGGTTTACAAAATCAAGTGAAAACTATGTTTCCACTCATCATTTGTATGTTCCTATCTAATCAACATTGATCAATTATATTACACACATCCCATCAAATGAACTAATCATTATATGAACTAATCATGCAATGAACATATCATTAAATGAACTAATCATTCAGTTAAGATTGTTAACAAATAACATTCTTTTTCAAATCAATAGCACTGTTTGTACATAACTACAGTTTCTATGATTTTATTAATGGGTCTAATACTGTCCACACATAGTGACAGTGATAACAACTGAATTTTATTTTGCAAGATAAACTAACACTACTCCCACTAAGAAAGTTACTAGTGCAGTTATCCCATTCATCCCGGACTCTATTATTGCAGGTTCAACCTCAGAATTATCTTTTAGATCCAAATCAGGATTTGTTTCTGGATCTATCACACATTCAGAAGGATCTTCGTCTGGGTCTTCGATATCTATTTCTAGATCTTCATCGAGATCCATTTCTTCAAGATCCTCTTCAGAATCCATTTCTATATCCTCCTCAAACTCAGCGGGCTCCATTTCTTCAGGATCCTCTTCGGATTCTGCGGGATCTATTTCTAGATCCTCATCAGACTCTATGAGCTCCAACTCTTCTGGATCCTCTTCTTGTTCTTCAGGATCCCATTGAAACTGAAGTAACTGTCTACACATCTCTGAGTATGAGATGCTTCCTTCAGTTTGATCCAGAAGCTGGTATGCTATTTCTCGAAGATGATCCGGCAGATGCCGAAGCAGAGCCTCTCTTCTGTGTTTGTCTAGGACTGGAAACTGTTCTCGTTCGAGTTTCCAGAATATGCGATCGAGTCGACCAATAAGCCATCCGACTCCATGATCTGGGTCATATTCAAGCCCCTTGATTTCCTCCCATAGCTCACGTTGTCGTTCATATCGATTATCCATTGTGTGTCTGGAATTGAAAACAATAATGTCAGTACAAAACCGACAAGCCAGTAACAAAACCGGCCAATTCAATTCTCACACACGTATGGAACAATATTCAGAAAACATAAGCACAATAAGAAAAACAAATTTTCTTATAATTGGGTTGGTCGATTGGAAAAATATGGATCCTTAATTCTTTTCTTTATCGGAACTAATCCAATTGGGATGTTCAGTTGGTTTAGCCCAATCTAATTAAATCAACATTTTCTACTTGGTTAAACCAACTAATGGTTTGAACCATATCTAGATGGTTAATTGGACCATCCATGCAAATTTATTAATAATAAACTAAACACAAAGTTTAGATATTAATCATGTAAATTAATTAAAACACTAAACACAAAATTTAGATTTTAATTAATATTCAAAATAAAACTTGCAGGTAAGTTCAGTGACAATTAGAACTTCAATTCGTTACTGTAAGCTCAGTGACAATTTTCATGCATGTAAACACAAAGTTTATATATATTAAAGCATGCAATTACTGTTCATTAATTGACTATTACTGTGCTGTACAGTGTTAATCGATCAAATGATCGATTAATTTTGCAAATCGCTACTGCTTTCTTACGAAGCGCTACAGTGATCGATTAAAAATGGATTTTGATCGATTAAACTTCATTTAATCGATTAACTAATCGATTCAAAATAGGTTTTAGTTACTGTGCCGTCAAATGATCGATTGCGCAGTAACCTTAATCGATTAAACTTCATTTTAATCGATCACCTAATCGATTAAAAGCAGTTTTTTTTCGCCGATCGCCGATTGCAGATTGCAAATCGTCGATCGCGGAGGGATTTCTTCTCCCCGAGCAACAGCTCTGATACCAATGTTGCATATAGAAAATTTTCGTACAAAACGAAACACTCACAGTGATCTCCCGAGATGATTCGCTGTGCAGAGAAGAAGAAAGTACTGCTTTGCCGCCGATCGGAGAAGATGATCTCTGCTGCCGATTGTTCAGAAGCTCACTGGAGACGTCGGAGAGTTCTTGCCGTCGTCGAGAAGATCACCAACAGATGGAACCTTCTCTTCGTCTTCCACAAACCAAATCCCAAGCTTCGGATGCTCCGATCACTCAACCTCTGCCGATTCTTTTTCTGTCTCTAGATTGCATTTGGACGCCACCTTAAATAGGGAGAAAAGCTTCGGTTTAAAACCGATGCTTTCATTACAAATCAATGCACTAAGCGTTCAAACGCTTGCATTAACGTTGAGAAATTCTCAAACGCTCAAACGCTTATTTTCTGCAACGTCTAACAGAATAAATATTCCTCGTGATTTATTCTCGAGAGTATGAAGCTGTCATGAGGGGTGCTAACGTGATGATTTTTCCAATTAAAGACTTTGTTCATTCTTTTCTCATTTCAATTTAGGTTTATCTTTTTTACAATTTATTTTTATCTTCTATTCTTGCATACAACTAAAAATATTTTACTTTATGTTTTATTAAGTAAATAAATTTTATCATGCTTGTAAACGTACAGACGGATGTCGGAGAATTGAAGGCTCATGTGTCGTTGAAGAAAACTCAGAGAAGATTGATGTGGTGCTCCTTAAAGACTCTATGAATCATGTGCACCGACAAGCAGTTCGAAAAGGAGCGTTAGTGACCAAGCCGAGGAACAGGGAGGACGTCCCGGTCTTTGATCCTCTGACGCTTAAGTTAGTGCAACGTTCGTCGAATAATCTTGGTGGAGAAGTGACGAAGAGTAGAATATTGGTGATTGCATACCTCCGCGGGTTGTGAAAAAACCCTATTTATACTTGGGCGGTACCTGGCGCGGAGATCAATGAACTTCCATAAACGGAGTAGACATTTATGATATATCATTGTCTTTCTTTAATTGAGTGGACAATCCATACGTGTTAGAAATGGAAGTTTCCTCGGTATAAGGAATTGCAGTGCGTATCTTTTGATAGTTGTTATTCTGATTTGATAATTGCACTAAGCGACAAGGAAGGTAGGTGAGCTTAGAGCCGAACGGTCGTCCTGTTTGGTTCGTTCAACATGTAGTTTGTCCGACCTGTTAAGTCCGTTTGGAGCGTCGTTCGACCGGCCCGCTTGGTCTGTTCGGGATGCCGCTTGGTCGGCTTGTTTGGGCCATTCAACACTTGTTCCTGCGCTTATCTTCTAAAGAAGAGTGATTCGACTAAGTGGGTGGTCCATTCGGTTGGTTACTGGGTTTTGCCTCATGGTGAGATGTTACCTTCACTTCGTCGATCCATTCAGTACAGTTGACCGAATTAATGGTTTGCTCGGTCTGGATTTGGCCTTAACCCAACGTTCGTCATAAGGTGATCTATTTGGATACCATATAGACCTTTAACCGGAGGTTGATTTGACTTTACTTGACTTTTATATCCACCGTATTAAAATTCATTTTCATAGATTTTTTATGATGTTGTTTGTATAACAGTTGTTCTTGCACTTATTAACTTATTTTAAAAATGTATGGTAGGATCGTCACACATGAGAGTTGGTGAATTATGTATATTTTAAAAACTCTTTTTTAAGTTTAAAAAACTTATCAAAAATTGAGTGTGTAGTAGAGGAAAATAGAATAAGAAAAAGATAAAGAACCAACACAATTATTAGTGTTGCCTGTACCAACATGAGTTTGATTGTTATAACAGTTGATGAGTTTCAAAGACTGATTGTGTTATGTTGTTTGTGTGTTCTTAGATATGTTAATTAAGATTGTATTTTGATGTTGTTTTTTGACGAGTATATGTCTTATGAATATTATTTGAACATGTGCTACAATTAGCAAGTAGCTTCTTTAATGTGTAGAAGTTACATGCTAACTTTTATTACCGTTATTTTATATCATTTTGATTTTACTTATCTGAAAATGATAATCTAGTTTAAACAACATTTTAACGAACAAAATAAATGAAGGAGACTCCATTACACTCACTATATTTTTAATGAATATTATTTAATCATAATCGATTGTGTAAAAATTAACAAGTATCTTTTACATCTTGTGTCATTGTCTTATGTTAATATTGATTAAATGAGGAAATCTTGTGTTGTTGACTTGATAATTCTTGAATTCTAAAAGGGCAGGTTATGCTTATATTTGCTATATATTTAATAAAATTAATTTTTTCTAGAGACTTGATCACCTTTGCCTTCCACAATTCTCTTTTACATTGATAATTGATCCTGTCTGATCGGGGAGCAGGTGGATCAGGGTGCAGACCTCACAGGCTGGACTCGGAGAGGATGTCGACGTGGACGCAGATGGCCTCCGGGTGAGACGGTCCGACAGGCTTCTTCCTTCGCGTCCTGTATACACTTAGCCGACCGGAAGCGTTAGCCGACCAGGGAACAGGGATCGCCGCCCCGCGTCTGGTCCTCCGACACTCAAGTCAGTCCGAGTATCCGGTTGAGAGAGAGACAGAGTATTGACGTAGTGATGCGCTCAGAAAAGCGTACCTTTGGTCCTCTTTTCGAGGACTATTTATAGGAGCACTGTACCTACCAGAGTCATGCACGTGGCGGCCTCTGATGCTCGCAGGCTTTGTCCGTATACGGGCCGCGCCTTGGGCCTGTGCCACGTGTCATCTTCCACTGGGTTTGCCAGGTGGAAGAATATTCCTTGACATTTCGGTTACGCTAGGCGACAGAGGACTTTTGTCTTGATTTTCCAGTCGGTTTATCTCACTCTAGCCGCTCGGCCCTAGCCTTCGATGAGGCTTGGGTCCGACCGGGTGATACTATGCCGACCAGTCATTGATATCGGAGCGGGTCTTCTGGTGTTTTGCCAATCGGTCTCCCACCCTGGCTACTCGGCCCTAGCCTTCGATGAGGCCTGGGTCCGACCGGGTGGGGTTATACCGATTGGTCATTTGTCTTGGTATGGTCTCTGAGCAGCTGAGATGAAGTTCTCTGACCATCTCTTTGGAGTTGATGCTGATTAAGTTGAGTTTCTCCCGACCAGGTCCTCCGACCGGTTTTCTCTCGACCGGGTCCTCCGACCGGTTTTCTCCCGACCGGTCGGCCTTTATAACTGCCCATGTGGCATTTTTGTTGACCGGCTGACCTGACTTTTATCTTGACTTAGAAAACTAACCTGGCTTACTTGCTGACCGAATATTTACCCCGGATCAGTATTCAATATTATTTTTATTTAATATTTCAATATGATATCCATTTCGAGAGATATCTTTAAAGCTGAGTAAATTTCTACTGGATTTACTAACATGGAGTGCATTTTCAATATTTAAGATTTTATCATTTTGTAAAATGATATTTACTTTTTGATGGCCTTTAATAATTTTGGATGCACCTGATATTGTTATAAATTTACTTTCAACTAATGTTAACTCCAAAAAATTCCTTTTGCTTTGAAGGATGGTGTGGGTTGTACCACTAAATCTGCTAGATGTTCGTCTTGACATTTCATCATTAATCTTAACAAATGTATAAGTAAAAGAGTTATAATTCCAATATAATTCCATGCAAGATTTATAAATGAACACTTTATTAAATACAGATCTAAAGTAGTAACTAAAGTTGACAACTTAAAAGAAAATCAAATTTTGAAATAGAAAATATATTGCAACTGAAGGACAATCATTCTATATTTTCTAGCATACTATCACCAATCAAATGATCAATATTGTCATTTGGATGTGTAAATAAATCAGAGACATGTTAGGACACTCCGGGAGATAGAGGGGGATGATAAGCTCCAATTGCTTCATCGATGATAAGTTCAGCAGAAAACACTCGAAGTAATACTAACACCCAGATTTACTTGTTATCTGCCTCCTTGAGATAACTAATCCAAGGATTCACATAGTGCACACTCTCTATTATGAAAATCACTTTGTCTCAATAATACTCTGGAGGTGGAGAAATCTCATACAAGCCCTCAACTAGAAAATACAACAAGAAAATGAATGAACAATACAATAAACATCTTGCTTGATCTCTTATATCTTGTTGATGCTTCTTGATCAAATGGAAAGTGCAACAACACTTGTCTTCCTAACCTCAAGAACTGGCGGTGAAGAATGGAGAAAAAGAAATGTTCAAACCCTCGATGAAACACATTTTATCCCACATATTAGGTTCTCAATCAATTGGGTTTGCTCCCAATCGATTGCCATGTCTGATTCGCCCATTCAAAACCTAAAAAATGGCTATTTTTTAAACTTTAATCAATTAACCAATCGATTAACTGCTTCAATCAATCACTTGATCGATTCAGAAGTACTTTATTTGCTCGCGACCAAGCCTTAATCAATTGGCCAAATGGTTAAGCTCCTTGCGACAGCCTCAATCGATTAAGATCCTTCTAAATCGATTCAACACAGTGCAATCCACTATGCTTCATGAAAAATCGGTTTAATCGATTGAAGAACTCCCCTTACACGAGTTTAGGGTTTTCTTGCCCAACTTTAGATCAACCGTGACCTATTGGGACTTCCCACCAAGTGTCCGGTCAACCCTTGACCCACTTGGACTTTTCATCTCATGGCAATTTTCTGTTGGACTTTCGATCACCAAGTGGGGTCTTTCTTGACTCGCTTGGTCCTAACCGCAGTTATGACTTTCCTCTTGCCAACATGGGTTCTCCCATACCCTCTTGGTCTTTCCTTGTCTAACCACAGTTAGGACTTCCTTTTGTTAACATGTCATCCTCCTTAATTCACTTGAACTTTTCTTTGTCTGACCCTCGAGTTAGGGCTTCTTTTTACCAACATACAATCCTCCTTGATCCACTTGAACTTTTCCTTACCTAACTTAGTTAGGACTTTTCTTTGCTAATGTGCGGTTCTTCTTGACTTACTTGGACTTTCCTTTGTCTAATCGTAGTCAGGACTTCACCTTTCCTAACCTCCAGTTAGAGCTTTCCAGTCGGGTAACTAGTCCTCCATGACCTACTTGATTCTCATCTCACATATCATCAAATATCCGATCAACCTTGACCTATTTTACCTCTTCTCACATATTGTCCAAACATCGAAACTCAAGCTCGAATCCACTCGAGCTTAGTCAAACTGCTCAACCTTGACCCGGAGATAATTACACCAATAATCTTCCAACAAGACATCCAAATGGAGTATGTCAACTGGACCATAATCATCACCAAAATTTCTCTATTTTTCCATTTCCTTTGATCAATTTTTGGTATAGATCCACAAGATATGCCTTGTTGCATGACAGGTACGAGACCAATGCCCATCCATCTCACATATAAAACACTTATCTTCATATTCTTTTGAGTTTTTCCTTTTTACTTCTTCATTGTTAGATCTCCACTGCTAATGGCTTATTTAAAGTCTTTTACCATTTTATTACTGATAATTTTTTCTTTTTCCACACCCACAATCAAGCCCATGACTGAAATGGTGGGTTTCATCACTATGTGTCTTTTCTTAAAATTTTTTTAAAAATTTTTTCCTTGAATATATCATTGCTCTTTTATAATTTTGAAATCAGTTAGCATTCACTTTGGGAAATGATGTGCCATTTTCTTCTAGAAATGGTGTAGATACAGTTGGACATTTGATGCAACTATTCTAACTATTCTATTTGACAATTAACTAGTAGACATGAGATAAGCTCAAAATATATTTTAAATTCACGCTCACTATGTTGCTACTAGAGCACATTTGATGCATGAAAAGTATAGAAAGATTTTTTAATAAATTTTGATAATAATGTTCTCTCTACAGAGTGTTAGTTGAAGTTAATTTTGAATAGTGTCAACTTATAATCGCTTACCGAATTAAAATCTTGAAGACAATGATGAATCCATTCATAATGGGTTTTTCAGAGTCCCCTCGGGACGATATGATGGTTAAGACATGGAAGGTTATCACATGATGGGTTCTTCAGAAAACTGTAAATCTCTGATGATCAAACCTTTCTTTCAATTTTTTTAAAAGTTTTTGTGATTTTTTTTACAATGAGACGCTAAATTTTTAATCCATCGTCAAGATTGAGATAAAACAAAGTACTTTTACACGATCGTGCAGGAGTTGATTGTTTCCTTTTTTATGTATCTCCTAAGCTCTTAGAGAGAAGTTGGATCTCGACATCCAAAATCTATAACAAATAATTTTTTTTCCATTTAAGTCAAGTGCTTCAAATTCAAACTTTGTGATATTTGTCATAGCAACCATAAAAGAAAATTAAGGAAATAATTAGAATAATATTATTTATAAAATAAAAATATTCTAATATTTGAAGCAATCAAATATTTATGTTAACACAAAATATTATAGCAATAAAAATTAAAAGGAAACCAATATTAAACAAACATATATTATATTGCAAGTAATCAAATATTTATGTCTACACAAAAATATTATAGCTACAAAATTTAAAAGGAAACAGAAACTAAACAAGCATGTCACAATATGATCAAAACTAATATATATTTCAATATCTTTAGGAATATTAATATACCTGGTATCTTTAATCAAATTCTTCAAGAATATTGATATGTGTTAAGTTATCAATATTCTTCCGGAACGTTGATATAAATTTAGGATTGTACTACTTCAAAAGTATGATCAATATTAAATCTAAATAATATTCAAGAGTATTAATATAAAATCAAAAGTTTTCCGGAGCATAATAATAATAATGTAAATTTAAAATTTGTGCTACTTCAAAAGCGTAATTATTAAATCAAAATATTATACTATTTCATGAGCATTAATATAAAACTAAAAGCATAAACATAAAACTAAAAATTTATGCTATTTTAACCGTCTCAACATAAAAACTAATGTTCTGTGTACTTGAGAGAGCGGATTAAAGCAAAACTAAAGAAAAGTTTTCACGGTGGAAAATTTTCTATTGTTTACTTCATTAAAATTTTTAGAAGAAAGAGAAAGACAATCCATCCGCGGATCATTTTGGAGTTAAAATCGATCCCCTCAAAATCAGACTGAAAACAGAGGATAGAAAAAAAAAATAACGCATGTACCCCTTTGCATTCATAAAATTACACTATATACCAAAAAATTTGACGCATGTACCCTTTTTAACTCACAAAATTACATCATTACCTAACATATATTCATCTTTCTCGATCAAAGTAAACAAGTACACAAAGGAAGAAAAGCATTCATCCTTTCTCTTCTCTCCCTCCGAGGATAATTTTCCACTATGAATTCATTTCCCTTCCTTATCCACGCCCTGAAGTAAACATAGCATAAGTGAATGGAAAGGGCATCCTTTCAAAATTCTTTTTATCGTGAGGAGGTTGGTGAAGTTGGCTTCAAAAATTCCCCAGTAGAAGATGACAATAGGGTCAAAATCAAACTAAGTTCTAGTAGAGGTTTCAATCAGTGGAAGCAACTTAGTACATCATGAGCATTATAGAAGGGATGCCCAAGTGGGTACTATATAAGCATTTGTAGTTTCTCTTTGCAAGGCATCGAGTGGCGATACCACAAAGGCCTTACTCAGAGTTCAAGTCTGTAAGAGTTCAAGTTTGTAAGTCTCCTATTTAATAATCATATTTTCTTGTTATCATCCCTCCCTGTAATTCTTCCTTGGAGCAAGATCCTTTTGCACTTTCGCACTTGGTATCAGAGCCATGAAAGCTTAAATCTAGATCAGGGATCAGGTATTTAGGATCGATGAAACATCTTATCTAAATTAAGAACTCTAATCTGTTGGTATTATGCAAACCATACTCTTGAGAAAGGACAGGTCCTAACGTGGAAGATAGGCAAAAGGCCTTAAGGAACCACGAGCACACCTGTATGATTAAGGGTTTGGTAAGGAACTGCCCTGATTAGTTTCTTAATAAAGAAAAGATTAACATCTGAACCTATTATATTTGATCCCAATCATTATGAACAACTTTGTGCTCACAAAAGGAACCAAGTCTTACAGGGACGCCTTAGTTGCTACCAATCCAATTGAAGCTCCAGCATTTAGTTTTGTAAAACCAAGTGATTTTGCAAACTCACCGTAAGTCAACACGGTTATCTTAAAACAGAATAATACCCAGATTCAGCTGTTAACTGGAATAGCTGAAACTCTCAAGGAAGTACAAGAATATCTAAAGTCAATCCTTGAGATTCAACGAAAAG
>JBBPFQ010000118.1:1969553-1981450 GCA_037974815.1 Kaempferia elegans | reverse complement strand
TCTTGAGTTGCCGATCGGTCTGTTTCACTTTGGTTACTCGGCCTTGACCTTCAGTGAGGTTAGGTCCGATCGGAATATAATAACGCCGATCAGTCGTTATTATCAGGGCGGGTTTCTGGTGTTTTGCCAGTCGGTCTCCCCTCTATCGGCTCGGCCCTGACCTTCGATGAGGCCGGGTTCCGACCGGACGGGGTATTGCCGACTAATGACGAGTCTGGGTGGTCGAAGTGTAGCTGCCCGATCGGACGCTCTCTGAATTGGACGGCTGGTTAAGCTGTCACCTGACTGGCCCCTCCGGCCGGGTATAGACCCGATCGGGCCTTATGCTTACCTAGGTGTCATTTTTGTTGACCAGCTGACTCGGATATTATCTTGACTTTAGAGAGCTGACCTGGCTCATTGGCTGACCGGATATTGACCCCAGATCAAGTTAAATCTTAAATTATTGTAGTGAGAACTCATCATTTTATGATGAAAAAAAAAATCAGCTTTTTATAGTAGGAAAGTTTCTGAAATATCTAAATCATAGATCTCGATTTTAAAATTATAAAATTACATATCCAATTTCATTTTTAACCTTTTTATTGTTCATGGCAGTTACAATGGTAGCAATTGAATCGATTAATTTTTTTTTAATTAACATATTCATGTTTAAAAAATTAATATTCAGAATGAACTTAATGAGCTTTTACTGATGGACCTACAGAGTTTGGAATGACATGAAACTAGTTCTTATCCGTTCGTCTAGCTAGTTCTCCTGATTATATCTATACTCTTAAACATCAATTTGACTTATTATATTGAAAGCAATGATTTTTTTAAATACAAATCGATCATTTTTTTAAAAAAAATAATCAATTCGACCTTTACAATTTTAGCCGGCTGGGAACAATAATAGAAGGAAAAATAGAACTGGATTTGTGATTTGAAAATTTTGAATCTAGGAAATGTGATTTAGGTATTTTAGAAACTTTCCTGTGTGGTTCCGTAAAAAATTGAAAAAAGTTGGATTAAAACATTAAAAAAAAATTTAAGATGATATACAGAGAGTCTTCAAAGTTTACCTTTTTTTTTTTTTTTGAAAAAAAAAAAATCTTTAAGCTCAGGAATCATTTCCCTTTCAAATATAAAACAAAGTTTTTTAAAATTCAAATTTTTTAGAACTTAAACAAAAATTAAGTAAAATTTACTTAACATATATTGTGCAATTTAACATATAAATATAAGAGGATGTTATTGTTTTCAACTAAAAAATATATTGTGTTGCACATGAATGAAATATATTATGAGGATGAAATAAGAAAATAAATGCAAAATTGAAATTTCTCTATCAATTAGAGGTATAACAGAATCTTTCGATTAATTAAAAACTGAAGTACTCTTTTTTTTTAAGATAGAATTTTATGTGGACAAAAATGACTTCATTCAATCCAACTTTGAAATTAAGCCAGTAGGTTTTAGTTTATAAAGCATTGGCATTTCTCCCACCACGTCCACCAAGAACAAGTAAGATTGATGTGTCCCATTAACTCTGAAATGGAGGTAACAAACGTCCTTATCACAAGAAGAAGAAAGGATACGCATTATGTGCTCGATGGTGATGGAGCTGTGGGCAGCCATTTTTTCTCCTATTTATCTATTTATTTATTTATTTATTTATTTGCTTGTTTGTTTTCTAGTCCTTTCTTGTCCAGAACGAGTCGCCATCTGAAATCCCCAAGTCAATTTTGAGCCTTTTGTTTCCGTAGCCAACTGGATCGGACGTTTTCATTCCATCAATGCATTGGTCCTCGTTTTTTTTAAACAGTTCCAAGGGCGTGACAGTGGCAGGGTGATGGCGATCGCTTGCTTCGCGAATTTGTTTGCGATTCCTGGAGCATATCGTCGCGCAGTAAAAATTTGAAGATTCTCGCACGCCTTTTGTTTTATTTGGTGAAAGATTCTTGCAAATCTTGGGACCACCATGTGGTGCCGACTCGCCTTCGATCGATCTCCAGTGTTTTTCTTTCTTGTTTCTGAATTTCTGTGCGAGATTCCTACTTTTTTTATATATAAAAATAAGATTTTTTTTTTTGTTTAACAGAGTGCTGTGAATCATGAACATCTCCCGAGATCCAAAGAGAATGAAGAAGAATCTGGATTCGTATTTGCTTCTTCGTCAACAGTTTGCCGTGCTCCTGGCGAGGGACTTCGTTGATCCAGGCCTTTCCTCTTTTGCCCTTGGGCTGTGTGGTGTTCAATGGGGACGGTCCTGGTAATTTCGTTGCCGGTGGGACAGCCGCTTCAAATTCCTCGCCACGAATTCTTCAGGATTCAGGTTTGAGGTCGGAGATTCTGGAAAGCTTGGCTTTTGAGGAGAGTCGATGCGATCCTGAAGAAAGATTCTCGACGGCGCCACACAGACTCGCAACTTTTCTCCTTCTTTGCATCTGATGCAGTAACCTCCGGGAGAAAGATTAGTAGTTCTTCTGAAAGTGTAAGGGTGGTAATAATAATACCTTCTTGCAAACGAGTTTGGATTTTAATTGGACCAGTGGGTCCAAATTTGTTGCTTCTCTGCCATCAATTTTCTCCATTTCTTGTTGCTACTAATTCCCCCTTTGGTTTGGTTTGTTCTCTCTGTGCTTTTTGCAGTTTGTCTTGCATCTCTTTGATTGCTGTGCTTTTAGGGATTGTATTGCTGAGAGATTCTTGTGTGTATGGGGCTGTGAAGAGAGAGAGAGAGAGAGAGAGACTCTCATGGAAGATTCTGGGATTGATTTGGACCTGTTGGATGAGTTACTATCGGGTCCGGACTTTGATTACTCTGATTTCCAGCAAACAAGCACCTCTACCTCCTTAGCACCATTCAGCCCTTCCAACTTTTTGACTGTTGATGCAGGGAGACCAGTTTTTGCTGCTGTTCAATCTTCCACACAAGTTGGGTTGCTAGCCGAGGATTTTAGTTATGAACCAGACAAGATCTGGCAAACTCAGACTAATGATCCAATGTCTACTGTGAAACAAAGATTGAACCGTGCTCTTCGGTGCATCAAGGAGTCGCATAAAG
Organism: Kaempferia elegans; assembly: GCA_037974815.1. Lineage (NCBI taxonomy): Eukaryota > Viridiplantae > Streptophyta > Magnoliopsida > Zingiberales > Zingiberaceae > Kaempferia > Kaempferia elegans. The sequence goes on along the minus strand of JBBPFQ010000118.1, from coordinate 1,978,401 downwards.
ACGGCGATGTTCTTGTTCAGGTTTGGGTGCCTGTCATCAGAGGGGGAAAACAGGTCCTTACTACCTGTGGCCAGCCTTTCTTCCTAGATTTCAACTGCCAAAGGCTTATCAATTATCGGTCGGCCTCGACTAGGTACCAGTTCTTGGCCGATGAGGACTCTCGCCGAGCCGTGGGGTTGCCCGGCCGGGTGTTTCTGTCAAAGTTGCCCGAGTGGTCACCGGACGTCCGATTCTTCAGCAGCTATGAGTACCCTCGTGTGAAGGATGCTCAGCAGTACGATGTCCGTGGCACGATAGCCCTGCCGGTTTTTGTGAAAGATAATCAATCTTGTTTAGGGGTTGTGGAGCTAGTGATGACCACACAAAAGGTCAATTACAGTTCTGATATTGAGAAGATTTGCAATGCTTTTCAGGCAAGTTCTTAGTTAGATTCCTGCTTCTTTTTTCCTTGTATTGTAAGTTCCTGATTGTGGTTGCAGGCAGTTGATCTTAGGACTTCTGAAGTTTTTAGTGTTCGTCATTTAAAGGTGAGCTACAAAATCTCCTGAAAACAAATTGAATTTAGCATCGCATTAATACACGTCTGTTCTTTGCCAGATGACTAGTGACTCTTACCGAGCTGCCTTATTGGAGATCCGGATGGTTTTGCAGACTGCTTGCAAGACCCACAGGTTGCCATTAGCTCAAACATGGATATCATGCCTCCAACAAGGCAAAAAGGGTATTTGGCATTCTGATGAAACCTTCATGGATTGTATTTCAACTGTCCATGATGCTTGCTATGTGCAAGATCCCAGCATGAAGGATTTTCAGCAAGCGTGCTCTGAGCACCACTTGTTTAGAGGCCAAGGCATCGTCTGTAAAGCATTTATGACAAACCAATCATGCTTCTTGTCGAATATAACAGATTTTAGAAAGATCGAATATCCGTTATCGCATCATGCTAAGTTATTCAACTTGAGGGATGTAATCATACTGGAAATGTAGACTTTGTGTTGGAGTTCTTTTTACCCGTCAATTGCATAGGAAATCCTATGCAGTGCAGAAATTGATGCTTAGTTCTTTGTCCATCATAATACAACAAGTGAGCAGAACGTTAAGGGTTGTGGCAACTAAAGAATTAGAGGAGGAGATGTATCCGAAAACAATGAGAAAAATATCCCTTCAGCAATACTTTCTGATAAATCTGTTTCAGAGATTGATCCAAAACCACTCGTTGACGATCATATGCCAACAGGAGCTTCAATTGTGGGTGTCGCCGAGCTTGCTGTTGGAAAAATGTGAATGGAAAAATGGTGGAGGAAACTTCATTGTACATGAGACTTTAGTCCCACATTGGAAGTTTCAATGTTTGATGGTTGGTTTATATTGTTTCACATGAATATATATTGTGAACAAATAAATAAAGAGAGATTTTTTCTCAAGCATGAGTGCGTAAGGGGTGTGTAGATCTAGGGCCCGGATTGCACTTAACCTAGTTGACTCGTGTACGAGCAAAATTTGCCCAAATGAATAACCGTCATTTACGTTTCATTAGTAATGCTTCCTTATAAAAGGGAGCATTAAACATGAGAAAAATATAAGGAAGAAAGAATAAGAAAGATCAAATATTTTTCTATCCACCTTTCCCCTTTTTTCTCTTCTTCTCTATCGTGCATCTTTTGCTCGATAGAATATTCGTAATAGCATTCGGGTACTCATTCAGTTCGCCATGACCACTAGTGCTCGGTGGAGATTCACAGTTCGCCGTTGTATCATGGGAACCAAAATTCAACCTCGCAGCACCGCCGGAGGTGGGCGAATCTGTTTTAAGAAGACTGCGTCAAACACAGACCTCGGCCTCTCGGTAATGAACCTTCAGAAATTCACTCGGCGCCCGGTCGGCACTCGACAATCAGACTCGGCAGTCGGCACATGTTCAGTACTTGACAAAAGCCTGAGATTATCGGCTCAGGTCATCTCAACAGATAAGTTGAATCAGATTTAGTGTAATTTCAATTCAGCTATTTTCCCAAAATCTCTGACAGACTGTCCAACACTTGCATCATGTGATATGTGATGGTGGGATGAAATTACGAGAAGGTTTGTCGAAAAATCTTTTTCCAGCCTCAGCACAAAGGAAGCCGATGAACAAGGAATTTGAGATATTCAGAGTTACAACACACCCAGATGCAGTAACTAATGCCTAATGAAAAACTATTGCCAGAGTTTTCAACAATAATATTTGTATTTACTTTATTAATTTGTTTGATTATAACATAATTTGATGATCTTAATTTTAACTCTATGTTATTGTGTCTCTCCCTTTTGGTTCATTTCATATATGTATAAAGTGTTAAAGAAATCTAACTGAACCTGAATGTACTTCTATTTAACACATTATACCAATTCTATCCATATAGAGCTATCTCTATCCAAATTATATATGATTCTGGAATTAATATCACTTCCCATTCTATATTGCTATTATTTGTCTATTTTATTTTCTTTTTTTAAAAGAAAATAATTTCTCTATATATGTTTCGAACAATTAATCGATATAAGACTTGATTGTTTATTGTATCAATTTTGAACAATTAAATCATGTTGATCAACGTAGACACCTCAAATAAACAAATTAATCAATTCATATAGATTTGAGGTGAGTTAATGGATCTAAACATATATGAAATTACAAATAGGTTAAATAGTTCTGATACACAAAATAAAACTAGGCAATAAGTTAAATGCACTGAATAAGAGACTAATGAGTTAGGGAACATGGACCAATTGAGTAGCGTGGGACCAATAAATTCACAGTTGGCTCAGACCCCACCACAGACTGAAAAGAAGGGTGATCCAACACTTGGCCACGCTTGGCCGTGTCCCCACTTCGCGAAGTGCGCAGATCTCCTCTATTCCCCTCACCCTTCTTTGGCTGTCTTCCCCTTTTCCCGTCGCTTCCAGGCAACGGAAGACTCAATAACTTCTTAAACTACAAATATGAACTTATGTGTATGCTTTAAAATCATAGGCTAATTGGTATGTTCTCCCCTGGCCTCTATCTTTATTGTGATCCATCTTCATGCAAAAATTGACATTTAGTCTTTTTTTCCCTTTCTTTGAGGGCTTTATTCTCCTAAACCTCATTCTTTTGAAATATGTGAATGTTGTATGTCCTTCAGTTTCTTTAACATGTTATAACAATCGGAGGGCAAGTTTGAGACTTCGGCTCGCAGTTATGTTTGTAGTTTGCATTGTGTTCATATAAATTTTAAATTTGTAGTTTCCACGGTTGATCTTCTCAATTTCAATTATAGCCAGATTATCATGCAAACTATTATTTCTACTTACAATCATCGTTGGATGATTTTGTTACAATTGGTTCAGGGGTTAATATTAATCTGCTACTGCTTCATGCCATATATTTTACTTTTTAATAAACTCATATATATGCATGTTGATTTTTTAGCTGACCCTACCTCTAGTGGGATAAGGCTTGATTGTTGTCGTATATGCATGTTGATTTTTAAGATAGGTAGAAAATATTCATCATGTCTTTCTATTTCCTAGCTATACAGTGATGGATTGCATCGTTAAGGGTGATCACAAAAAAATGCTATACGCACGGTTGGGTTTATGGCAATTCCCAGACAAGTATGTCCTTGAGCCAATTGATGTTGCTTCTAATTCTTGTTTGTCAATCAACTGTTCTGATGGATCAGTCAGCTTGATGGGTCTGTTCCCTTCCCCATTTTTTGTTGTTGTCCCACCTGGTTTCTTTTTTTCTATATTCAAATATGGTTTCTTAAATACCAGAGATATGGATTAAGGACTTTCTAATTTTTGCTGATCTATTGTTTCTACTTTTTGATATTTTGATTAATTGAGAATTAAAGTTGAGTGGTAGATTATAGGCTGACCAAAATTTATTTGTTACAATATGAAGGGATGTTAATAACCAAATTTTTAAAGTTTAATGGTGTGTATGATCAATGTATATATGTACCCAAATAGTTGGGACAATAGAACTTGTTGAACCTCATTGTAAGCCTCCTTTGTTCAATCTCATTCTCTTCTTCTTAGGCTTAACCTGCATGGGAGAAAAATTGTTGATGCTGATCCCAAGCTCGGATGAAAAAGTTGAGGGTTGCATTAGGTTGCCATCTAGCATCAAAGAAACATAGACATTGGTTCTATAAATGGATCTATCAAACTATTGTGCTAATATAAGTTTAATTAAATATCTTGTACTTCAATACAACCTGAAAGGTTATATTGTTTAAGATTATTAGGTAGGTGTACCTCTTATGAATTCATAACTTCTCACTAATTAGGTCGTTGGTTGAACATTGTTACCTGCCTGAAATCATTTCTCTACCTTGTTAGTCAACTTGTTTAAAGAAAATTTGGCTTTGAGTTCTAGAGAATTGCTAGCTTTAAGCTATCCGGAAAAAGTTTCATCTAATTTTATTTGTTTTGTATTATGTACAGATAAACTTCCAAAATGCAGCACATGTTCCCCAAATATAATAACTAGCCTTGTATGATTACTATTTACACTCTTTTAATTTGTTTTTATTTTTATTATTTTTTTTATATTTGTTGAAATATTAGCATTTTTATATGAAAGACTTTTTAGATAATATATTGCATAATTTTTTTTATGAACAAAATTTGTTCATATAAAACAATGATGATTTATTTAAATTTAGCCTCCCATGGACAAAAATCCTGGTTTCGCCCCGGTTGTTGGTACGTCTCCAACAAGGCTTCCATTGTCCCAAAGCTGTGCCCAATGTGTAGCCAACTTGGAGCCTGTCCCATAGAGGTTTAATGACAAAATATATGAAGAAGAGATGGTCCGTTGTCTCATTCACTCGCTGGCAGGTTTTGTAGTGTACATACGATAATTTGTCCTTGGTGCACAATTTATTGTTTGCGAGCTGCCACATGACAAACTTGACAAACTGATGCTTTGGCATGATGTAAGGCTTCCATACAACTGCTACCCATGCCTCCCTGTTGCTCAGGGGTTCCGCACCTCAATTTTGGATCAAACCATGATCCTAGCATTGTTGTAGCTTGCTCAGCAGAACCGACCCCTTTGGCGGATTTGAATCAGTTTCTTGATGAGGGGGTTGTCGGATGGTTTCGCTTGCCACTCTCACATGTCGGTGCGTTGGAGTTATTGGTAGTGAATCCACCGCACCCAAAGAGAGTCCTTCCGTTGGGTGTTCCACAAGGACTTGGACAACAATGCAGAATTCCATGTCTTGAGATCACGTAGTCCGTATCCACCTTTGTCTTTTGCCAAGCATATAGTGGCCTAAGAGATGGCGGACCATACAAAGGAGCGACAAATAACATATATCGTGTCTATCACTGCACAAGGGATTGGTAAGATGGAAAGGCAAAAGCATTCGATACCTTGGAGAATCGTCTTTACCAATTAGAGCTTGTCGGCATATGATAAAGTTTGCTTGGGCCATGAAGCAAGTTTCCACAGGATAGCCTATGTTAAAGGACCATTATTGCAGGTCCTCAACTTCTCCGGCACAAGGGGAATGGCCAAGTATCGGAACAGAACTTAAAACCTGTGATTTCTACTTGCTGTGCAATCATCAATTCTAGCCATGAACAGGTTGGATTTGCTAAGGTTAGGATTTAACCTTGCAATCTGTCCAAACTGCCTCAAACAATCCATAATCAAGCTAATTGTTGGTTCATCGGCCCTAGCGAAGAGTAAGAGATTGTCTGCATACGCTAAGTCAGTGATACCAATGTCGGTGTAGATGATAGCGAAAAGTCAGCTTCATAGCAGTAGATCTAAGCATCCTCGCGAACACCTCTAAACATAATCCGAAGAGGAAGTGTGATAGTGGTTCACCTTGCCTCAGGCCCCTCCTCCCCTTGAAGAAACCATCCATTGCTCCATTAATACCCACCAAGTAGGAGACGGTGGTTACACATTCCTCTATCCATGTGACATACCACTCCGGAAATCCAAACTGCTGGAGTGCAACAAGCAAAAACGACTAGTCGACGGAATCAAAAGCCTTTGGAGATCGACCTTGAGTACACACCGTGGTTAAGTCCTCTTTTGTGCGTACTTCCTCAAGAGCTCTTGGGCAAGATGGATGTTCTCCGGTCTCCACAATGGAACGGTCCTCAACATAAGCTGCTTGTGCCGGATCAATGATGCTGGTCATCACCTCGTGCAGCCTTCTTGCCAAGAATTTAGAGATGATCTTGTACACGACAGTGCAGCAATCAATTGGTCTGTAGTCTGTAAACATTGGTGCGTGATCTGACTTCAGAACTAGCACGAGGAGAGTGTGATTCCACTACTTGAGGAGCTGCCCTGTTTCGAAAAATTCCTGGACTGCTGCGTAGACATCAAAATGCATCGTGGTCCAGCCTGCCTTGAAGAAATTTGAGCCGTATCCTTCCGGTCCAAGAGCCCGAATGCTGCCAATGTTGAACTAGGTTGCATGTATGTCCTCAGAAGAAATTGGAGCGACTAAACCTTGCTGTTGGACCTTTGTAATCACTGACCATCAAGATGTATGCTGTTGTCCAACATCGTGCAGTCCCCTCGTGTGCCGAAATGTGATACGAATTCCTCCACAACCTCAAGTATGCTAGTGGTTTGCTCCCAAGACACTCTTGTGATGGTTACTAGTGCATTTCACTTGTTATTCCTTTTGACCAAATCGTGGGAAAACTGACTGCATCGGTCAGATTGCTTGAGATATGCACACTTGGCCTTTTGTTGATAAAATGATCGTTCCTCTTTTGCTAGCTTGTTTGCTGTTGACCTTAAGCTGTTGTATTGCTCTGGTGCGGGCTCCCCTACAAGTATTTTCTTCTGGGCAGCCTCTAATTCAGTCGCAACTTGCTTCGACTTCTCCAAAATGTGTTGGAAATGCAATATGTTAAGGTTTTGTAGGTGCGGTTTGAGTGTGACCAACTTCTGTTTGAGGCGGAATTGAGCTGTCCCTATGATCAGCTCCTCCCATGATTCCTCAAGCAGTCTATGGAAGCCCTCGTGTAGTGTCCACATGTTGTGGAACTTGAAAGATAGCAGCTTGGGTGAAAGAGCTCTCAGTTGAGAGAAATGAGAGAAGCTCCAACTTCTCTCTAGGTTTTCTTGGTCTCCGGTGATCTCCTAGGCATAGACAGCTCTCAACCATGGCCGGAGGTGATGCTCTTCCACCTCACCGGTAGGTAGGGAGCTTGTTGCTGCTCTGGGCGTCCTCCAAGCGCTGTGGAGAGCTTTCTTAAGGAGGTTTGGGGACTTAAACAACAAGGTAAGGTTTTCACACTCTTGGTTTTCAGTTTTGTCGTGTTTCCAACAACTTTTGGCATCTCCGGCGACTTTCCGGCGAACTTGGCCGGCTCCGGCCATCCCCTCCGGCAAGGGCCGCCCCTCCCCACCAGTGACAGGCTGCCAAGTGGTTGGGAGAGGGTTGGGTGGTTGCCCACTCACTTGGGAGTTGTATCAACACAACTAATGCAAAGGCTTCTCATTGGCCAATTTGGGAGGTGAGCAATTTTCAAGGGCCAGCTGGTTTCCTCTTCCTAGATGGCAAAGAAAAAGTGCAAGAACAAGGGTCACTCAGGTCAAAAAGGAGATGAGGTGACAAATGAACATCCAATGTGGCAAACATGATTGAACAAGTGGCACGCTCCACAGAGCAGCCACCCCTCTCCACCCACCTCAGGGACAAGGGAGCCCTCCACCACCACCTTCGCCGGAGGTAGGGGCCGGAAGCTTGTTGGAGGAGCAATAGCAACCATCTCCGGCGGTGAACACCCCACTGGATCCAACAAACGAAGCTACAACTGAAGGGGAAAATGTCCATCAACCAAAGAAGAAGGATTGGGCCAGCCTTTTCAAGGATAATCGCAAAACGAAGTTAGTCATGAATTTGAATCATTATGAAGCAAAGGTTGAGAGATTGGCTTTTGGTTTTGATGACATTGACAGTGTGGAGGAAGCAATCAGTTTTTGTCTCGTTGGATGCTTCAATGGGGCGGCACCTGGGTAAAGATGGAGTTCGTATCATTGGCTCTCAATAGAAAACTCTCCACGAATACATCTTGCACAAGAGTGGGTGGGTGGTGTATCGATTTGACATGGAAGAGGATCGTGAAAAAGTGCTCCAAGTAGGTCCTTATTTTATTTCCAGTATTCCAATGTTCTTGAAGTTATGCCTAAATGTTTTCTATTTGATGAGGATAGACGCTTTGTTCCTTCTTGGATACAAATCCATGGACTCCCCTTGATTGTTGGACCCAACTAGTGCTAAGCAAGATAGGATCGGAGGTCGGGAAACTATTGTATACTGACAATTTGACACGTACAAGGGCAAGATTGGAGTATGCACGACTTATGGTGAAGATACCGACATTTGGTGAACGTATTCATGAGGTCCCCATCACTCTCCCTATTGGTGTGCAAGTTGATTTGAAGATCATCTATGAAATGGGTCCGGACTTTTGCCAAGTATGAAGAAACTATGTCACCAAACGGAGAATTGTCGTAGAAGAGCTGCACAGTTTGGACAACAACCTCGAACTGATCAAGCTCCTCAATCTGATCCGAACACTCAAAGGTAATGGAAGATAAGTCTCAATCAGTTAGGGGCCGTGGGAGGACAAGAACGAGGTATAAAACCCGCACAAGGCAACAATGGCGTCCAACGCAACAAAGAGCAAATGTGGAGATGTCGGGTGATCAAAATAAATATGCAATGGTCTTGATGCACAACCTGATACCGGTGGCTACTATGACCCCTAATGGTGAGAATGATGAATGCCAAGAAGTGGATAGAAGGCCCCAACAACAGCCCCCACAAGTGGT
>JBBPFQ010000118.1:1894875-1912519 GCA_037974815.1 Kaempferia elegans | reverse complement strand
CGACTTCCTAGCTTCTTCTTCAAAATCCATTTAAGTCAGCATAATTTAATTTAGCAGCTATTTTTTTTTGTGTACTTAATTTCTAAAAAGAAAGTGCAGTCTATTGCACTTCCTACTTTTTGTAACTCTGCTTCCGAATTATTAGATTGCCCAACGATATGGTCCGGAAGATCGTGGGCCTTCGAGTAGGAGTCGATCCAGGCTCCGAACGAAGTAAATCTTCCATGTGTTATTTACTTTTCCGCTGCGTATTCTGTATTTTTCAAACGAACGATATTCACCCCCCGCCCCCTCTATCGTCTTCCTCAATCCTACAGACCAGACAAGCTTGGGTCTCTTATTTTGATGTTTGACAAAGTGTTAGAGAAATTGTTTGGAGCAATTGCCCCTAGGTCGGACAGATCCTTTTAACTAAGCTTGAGTTGAGTCAAGCTGATGTTTCGAGGTTTGACAAAAGAGGGAGATTGCATGTGCAATTTTCTATCTAGGAGATTGTCAAACATAAGTCAAGTAGGTTAAGGTTGACTGGGAAGTCCTAACTAGATGTCGTGCCGGAAACAAATTGTGTTAATTTAAGGGAATTATTTGATTTAATTCAGATTTAATTAAAATATGATTTAGTTAGATTTAATTAATTTATTTACCTTACATTTATAAAATTCGGATGGATTGATTATAATAAGAAAATTGATGGATATAAATTTCTAATAATTAAGTTAACTAATTAATAATAAATTTAATTAAGATAAGTAATAATTAAGTTAATGAGGAATTTAATTAGTTAAATTTTTTAATAGTTAAGTTAATTAATTTTGAATTTAATTAGCTAAATAATTTTTATTAATTAATCATGAATTTATTTAGTTAAATAATTAAACTAATTATTATAAATTTAATTATTTAAATGATTAATTTAATTAATTTCAAATGTAATTTGTTAAATAAGTTTTATAATAAAGTTAATTATGAATTTAATTATTTAAATAATTTTAATGGAGTAAATAAATTAATTGTCAATTTAATTAATTTTAAAGGATTTTAAGATAATGAATGAATTTAATGATTTTAATACTTAAGTTAATTAATTAATTTTGATTAAGTTTTAATAATTTTAATAATATAGTTAATTAAATAATTACGAATTTAATTAGTTGAATAAGTTTAAGTAACTTAATAAATAATTACGAATTTAATTAGTTAAATACTTTAATAGTTAAGTTAATTAATAATTACAAATTTAATTAGTCAAATATTATTATTAAGTAAGTTAGTTATATGGTTTAATATGGATAAAAATTTATATTGTTTAAAATAGATAAAAATCTATGTGGTTAAGTATAAATAAAAAAAATCATATGGATATAAGTTTTAATAAAAATTTTAAGAGTTAGCAATTATGATAGTCATAAACGGTGTAATATGGAAGTAATTATATATTTCGATTAATTTTAAATAATTTTAATAATTTAGTTAATTAATTAATTATGAATTTCAGTATTTAAATAATTTAAATAATTAATTTATTCCGAATTTAATAAAATAATGTTAATAATTACATTAATTAATTAATTACGAATTTGATTAGTTAAATAATGTTAATAAATTAATTACAAATTTAATTAGTCAAATAATGTTAATAAGTTTGTTATATAATGGATAAAAATTTATATGGGTTAAAATGGATAAAAATCTATATGGTTTATTATGGATAAAAATTTATATGGATATAAATTCTTAATAAAATTTTTAAGACTTAGCAATTATGATAGACATAGCAAAACCTATATAATATGGAAGTAATTTTGGGAGAGCGCGAACTCACTTTGGATTTTTCCACTCCCAAACCCTAATCCTCATCTTGGAACTTTATCCGTCGATTCAAGCTCAAGGAAGAGAAGAAGTAGAGTTATTAGCAAGGAAACAAAGGCATGTTCTATACCTTGTTATGATTTACTTAGTTCCTTAAGTTCATGTATTTTAGATACCATGATAGATTAGATGAGTTTCGGAATTTGGTTTAGTTGTACTTGTGTTTCCTCTTAATTCTCATAATGATGGTTTTATAGGTCATATGTAAGATTTAAAGATTAGGTTTAAATTTATACTTATGTTTTTCTTACTTCTTATTATGATAACATGATAAGATATACGTGTGAATTTCATATTTAGGTTTATGTTTATGTTATGTTTCTTTTTGCTTGCATTATGATGACTTTGTATGCTAGAAGTTAATTTCAGTTAGAGTTTAGCAAATTATGAAATTAGCCATGTTTTTCCTGATAACTTAGTATGCTAATTTAATTGTAGTTTTTTATGATTTAAAATGCTATGAAGTCGGCCATGTTTTTAATAATTTAACATGCTAATTTAATTTTGACGCATATTTGGTAATCAGTGTAATTTGGATTATTAATGGTTGATTGGTTAATTGAATAATTATTTATTTAGTTAATGAAATTGATTTAATTAATGATTAAATAATGAGATTGATTTATGAATAGATTGAACGATTGGTAGAATATTAGGTGGAATTAATTGAGAGCAAATTAATTATGTCATTGGTTGATTAATTATTAGATTATTTTGTTAATGATATTAATTAATTTGGTTAATTAATTGATTAGTTAGTAAATTAATTTACTGACTAGTAAGTTTAGAGAATGAATAATTATTTGGTTTAATTGATTTACTATGTTAATTAACGTTTGTTTATTGTGATTAAACAATCCATTAATTAATGAATGAATTAAAGGACTAGCATATTATTAAGTTGATTAGTGATTATTTAAGTAATTAATTTGATAGCTATTAATTAATTGAATTAATTCATGGTATACAGTGATTAATTCATTAATAAGTTAAATGATTGGATTAAATTAAAGATTGATTCATGAGTTAATGGATAGATTAATTAATATGTTAATTAATTATTAATAATTTGACTCATTAAATGATTTAAATTGATTGATTAAAGTATAAATGAATTAGGTGATATGTAGATTAATTGGGTAAGATTATGTAATGTGCAAGTTAAATAGAATTTAATCGGTTAACTTTAATAAATTAATCAAAGTTTGATGGATTAATTAAATAATACTTGATTGATTAAATGTAATTAAGATTATCTTACCAAAACAATGAAGGTTTGGGAATCCGTCTTATGAAGGGTCCGGTGAACCTTACCAAAGTAATAAAGGTTTGGGAATCCGGCTTAAGAAGGGTCCGGTGATCCTTACCAAAAATAATAAAGGTTTGGGAATCCGGCTTAAGAAGGGTCCGGTGAACCTTACCAAAATAATAAAAGTTTGGGAATCCGACTTAAGAAGGGTCCGGTGAACCTTACTAAAACAAAAAAGGATTGGGAATCCGGCTTAAGAAGGGTCCGGTGAACCTTACCAAAATAATAAATGTTTGGGAATCCGGCTTAAGAAGGGTCCGGTGAACCTTACCAAAATAATAAAGGTTTGAGAATCCGGCTTAAGAAGGGTCCGGTGAACCTTGCCAAAATAATAAATGTTTGGGAATTCAGCTTACACTAGTAGAAATGTTGTTTTTAACGACGGTTATTAACGACGGGTTTAAAAACCGTCGTTATTGGTGGTTCAACAACGACGGGATTTAGTGCCCATTGTTGATGCATAAGCATTAGCGACAGTATTTTATCCTGTCGGTGATGATTTATCATTAACGACGGTTTTTTCCGGTTCCGTCATTAATATCATACCTTTAACGATGGGATTTTTTCCCGTCGTTATTGCAGCGAAAAATTAATTACTTACTCATATTAAAAAAATATCAAACACCCTAATTTATTTGTAAAACAAAATTCTTTATTTTTTTAACTAAACTTTTTATTTTTTTCTCTACCAAAACTTCTCCCCGCCCGATCACTAAACCCCTCCCCGCCCCCGACTTTCCTCTTCTCTTCTCTTCTGCTTTCTTCCTTCGCCCGATCGCCAAACCCTTCCCCGCCCGATTTTCTTCCTTCCCGCACGCTCGCACGCCCAAACGCCTCCCCTTTTTCTTCCTTCGCACCCAAACCCCTCCCCGCCCGACTTCCCTTTCTGTTTTCTTCCTTCCCGTACGCTAGCCGTCGACCTCCAGGTTCCAGGTCCGGGTTTCTTCCCTTCGCGCATCGTCGTCGACCTCCAGCATTCCAGCTCCGGCGATCATCAGGGAAAGGGCTCTGTTTTCTACCGCCGCTAGGTTTTGAGCACGCTAGGGCTTTGAGCAACAGTTCCGGCGGCCACCACCTATTCCAGCAGGTATTCCTGTGTCCTCTTCCACTTCTAGGGCTCCGGTGACATTCTCCAAGCTAATGTGCTATTACCCATATACAAGGAATTTAAAGTGTCCGAGCAACAAGTGCAACAGCTGTGGTGTTTGAGACTTTGGTCTCTCTTTACCTCATCAAGCAGAAATTGAACTAGACAGAAGGTTCTGCTTAATTAGTTTTCTATGTTTTCTTACTCTGCCAGAGTTTTTAAGAAATCTTATGTTTGATCTTCAAATCTTTCTTGCTTGAACTACATAGGTCACTGAAGGATTCTTCTTATCATATGTCCTATGCTAGTTGTTGATTTCCATATTAAACTTATATTCTGATTCATGTATCTTAGCAAAAAAAAAAAAAATCTTGACCTTAGTTATAACTATCTTCAAGGTCATATTCCATCCACCTTCGGAAACTTTATTTCTCTCAAAAGCCTAAATTTAGAAGGAATCTTCTATATATAACATCAATTACCTATTTCATTAAGGAATCTATGCAAGCTGTAAAGTCTAATATTGTCATACATCAATATCAACATGGATTTGTCACGGTGGAAGGATTCTCTCAAAAGCCTAATAATATGTCTTTGTATAGAATTGAATTATAGACTTGAAATGAATTCAACATAGCCTAATAATATTCTAAGAATTCATATTCTAAAATAAGTCCAGAATAGTTCTCGTAAACTCAATTCAGGATGGTTATTTACTGCATTTATCATAGTCTACTTTGTCTTTGTAGGAATCCCGATAAACTTTTGTATATTTTGTCATATGATTCTCTTTTTGACATTTTACTTGAGCAGAATAATTAATGTCTTGGACCATACTGTTGTTCTAGGTGTTTATTAAAGATAATATTAGTATGCTTAGCATCTGTCTGTCTCCTTGATATTATTTATCAATTTCTACTACATACTAGTCAGTGGCCATGGAAGTTTCTCCGACATCACGTGAGTCAACAACATGATGGGGCATTTGCTTCATTCCAGCGTTCTAGTGCCATACCATGGATGGTAACTGTTCTAGTTCTACCATGGATGGTAACTGTTCTAGTTCTGACAAATGGACCTCAATTTTTATGAATATGATGTGTAAATCTTAATTTTTTTTTTCACTTTATAAACCAGGAAGATTAGCCACAAAGTTCATCACCAGAACCAAGAGAATGTGGACAACGATAAAGGTTAGCTCCCGATCAGTTTGTAGTTGTCATCTCTCACTTTGAACAGTGTAAAATTTGCGTTTTTCATGGTACTTTATCCTTTTATTTTTATTCTTTCTGTAAAGTTCCACACACATATATATATATATTGATTCTATTTCTTTTCTCAATCTAATGCTTCATAGTCCATAACATCACATTTCCTAGCCTTAGTGAAGTAAATAAAAGGATTATGCTGTGATTGGGAAATCCTTTAAAAGAAAAAAGAAAAAGGATTTTTTTTTCCTTTAACTTTGATATTGTTGCTGCCTACGATTGGGAAGACTATCAAACTATTATCCAGTTTCTTGGTTTGTGTGGTAAGAATAAATTATTATGGACCTTTTATTTTAATTATCTTGAATATAATTATTGTTAATTATATTTCTAAGTAAGTGCCTTTATAATGGCCTGCCCAAATACTGCTTATGATTGTTGGTTAAAACGTTGCTAGGTTTCCATGTGTTTATACATGTAATAATCAATGCTAAATCAGTGTTCCTTTTGATTTTTTTTGTTCATATGCAGTTAAGTGGGCCACTTCTCGATGAAGACTAGGTTAAAAGCATAGTTGATCAAATAAAGCATGTGATAACTGCGAATGCATCTAGGAAAAAAGAAAGAACCGAAAAGACGAAAGATGAGGATTTTGATGCTAGGAAGAGGAAATCCTCAAGGAAGAAAATGAGCATGAGAAAGAAGTCTTTGATCAGGTTATTAATGCAGTTCAAAAAAATGTCACTTTGTGGATTTGTTGCAAAATTCTTTTGATTCAAAGCAATACATTTTTAAGTAACTTTATGAAATTACTCACATCTGAGCTGCTTTCTATTTTGTATATGAAAATTGTTTTTTTTTGTCATTTAATTTGTTATATGATATCATGTTCATGTTCTAGTTGTGTTCATGTTCAGATACTTCCTTAGTTAACTATGTCAAAATTAATTTGTCAAAAGTTTGTTTCTTGTGCTCTTGGATTGTATTTGGAGGTTTATGTTTTGTGTTACTTCATGTGAAGAAACTCTTTTATTCTTGTGATGACAGAGAATTGTCGTGGATAAATTTGACTTTTCGTGAATTGTATTTTTGTCATTACTAGTGGTAGACTTAAGTTACTTTTTCAGGATGCAATGCTTAGCACCGTTGTCCAATTTACCATGGTCAATACCTAATAAGTATCAAACCTTTTTCTTTGCCCCAAACAACTCTTTTAGCACCTATCACTATTAACATCAGACAAGGATCTTTTGTTAAATTCAAGATTTTACTTGCATGATCTAATCTTTTAGTTCCATCTATTATTGAAACACATTGTTGCTCAATTACAAATTGTGCTTCACTAATCAGTTGATATAATTGGTTTTAGAGCATGCTTTTGCATGTAAGCAGTTGTAACTTATTATTTTTTATACTCTTTCATGATTTTGATTCCAGGCAACAAGTGTTGGCATGAAAGTACAAGAAACAATCAACTTCTTAGTAAAATAAATGAATTATGATCCTGTATTCTCATACAAGGAAATAGTGCAGGTATGCCTATAAGATAAATTATTGTTAGTATCATATAACACTTGGTTCAAATTACTCACCTTCTCCTTTTACGTAGGATTGCATGAATACTCTCTTGCTCAACAAGTTACTTTCTCACTAATAAGTTTTAGTAAATTGCGATATCCAAATCATAATCATATTTAGTGGTTGATAACTAGTTAGTAAGTTTATTCTTTCGAAATTACTGCTTATTTAATATAAGGATAAACATAATTTATTTATTTTAATAATCCTAACTTGTTCTCTCATAAATTGTACTCTAATTAATTAGTAATTTACTTTATACTACATCCTTTTCTCATTCAATGATTGGTTATCGTTAGCTAAAATATTTATGAAGTGATGTTTTGTTTACTTATTTAAAATGCAATATTTGCTTAGCAATAAGTTATGCAAGAGGATTTCAAAGCTACATAGTTGTAGGTAATATCTTATTTTAGTATTGAGACTAGATTTTCATATAAGATTTGAGAATATGTAATCACTATATATAGCTCACTATCCTTTAAAATTTCTGTCATTATAAATGCTTATATCCTATGTGAGAGTTGTGAGGGTTGAAGATCCAACATTTAGAACATCTAATAGCAATTAGCAAACGCAATTGATAGAAACTCAGTTCCAGAGCATGACTCAGTTCCAGATTCCTTATTCTAGGTTAGGTGTTGTAATCTATAAGTGTTTTGGTTATGAACTTTTGGTATAGTGAGCCTTTGATGTGTACAGTTTTTCTATTGTATATATTTGTAAGGAGTGATCATTTAAAATGGGATGATATAAATTTATACTTCTACAAATGTACTTGTATATATGTCTTCTACAATTTTTGATGTTACTATTTGATGTATATTAAAAAAAAATTGAAAAATTATTGTTTAGACAACGATTTATTGTGTTGAGAAATGATAATGATTAAATGATTTCAATACAAACGATAACGGTTAAAAATATTTGTTTAAGACTTTAAAAAATTGTGAAAAATCGATGCGTTGAGAAAAATAGGGTGGTCACAGACAATGATTCTTTGCATTTGAAATAAAACAGTTAAAAAAAAGTTGTAAACGACTAAAAAAAATCATTGTTAATCGATGTGTTGAGAAAAATATGAGCGTTCAAAGAGAACGGTTAAAAATTATTGTCTTTTTACTTTAAACACAAGAGTTAAAAATTATTGTCGTTTTAGGAAATAACCGTTGGTTCTTTATCTGAAATTACAATGGTTCAACTTAAAACATAATGTTTCAGGTGAAGAGATAATGATTTTTAATCGTTGTCTTTGAGTGCTCCTATCTTTTTCAACATGTCAATTAAAAATGATTTTTTTTTGGAGTCTTTTATGACGATTTTTAACTGTTATCTTTTAGCAATTTTCTAAATTAGTGACCATAATTTATTCCAGTCTCTAATTAAATTTCGGTACTCTGGTAGTCAATAAGATGTATTTTGGATATAAAATATCTGATCAGACACTCTTAAAATATCTGCTTAGACACTCTTTTGACCTTTTTTTAAGAGCACTCTTTTGATTTGTATAATTGAGAATGTCGTCCATTACAAATTAGAGAAATTCTTAAATACTTTGTATATTTTTGCAAAATACCCCCAAGTTTTTGTTATTGTTAAGATGCCTTCTTCTGAGATGATTAACTAAACAAATAATTACTTGTTGCACTTGGCTAGTGCATTCTTCACCAATTTACAGTCCTTTTAATCAGTTCACAAAGTGTTAGCATCTAAAACAATTTGACTCAAATAAATGAACAAATAACATCTACAAAACTTGATTGTTTGTGCATCACCAATAGTCCCCACAAGAACAGCGACCATATCTAAAACGATGAAACCGGAATGGATCTCTTAGAACAATCTCCCTCCTTTCACTCATCGAGAACATCTTCATCGAAGTGTGGCAGTCAATGCACACTCTCAAGTTTTTCATAACACAAATTGGTGCCAGTGCAGGTAGATGCATCATTCCAAATGCTACTGCCAACTTCTCGCTGTGATGATTCACAAAAGCTTCACGCTGTTTGTTAGGAACAACCTTCTTGATCTTGGATAACATTTCTTCTAGTTTCTCGTATATTGCAGGACTCTCGGGGTGAGAATTATCATCCGCAACAAAAGAATGGACAGACGCGCCAATCTCAATCCAACTAAGACCTGGTTCCTTTTTCACACCTCTTTCATTCATCAAATTCCGAGTCTTCATGGCAAAGAATTTCCTCCCAGAATCAAGGTACATATTGTAAAGTATCACATATGGGCTGGAGGAATGAGGATTGAGCTCCATTATGCGTTTTGCGGCACTTGTTGCGGTCGCAATGTGCTTGTGAATGCGACATGAACCTAGAAGAGCCATCCATAACACGTGGTCATCATGAAATCCTGAGTCCAGGATAAACTTCTCAGCATTGACCAATCTTCCTGCCCGTCCAAGGAGGTCAACTATACAAGCACAGTGTCTTGCATTTGGATCCAAATTATAATCAATTTTCATGCTTTCGTAGTATCGAAGACCCTCTTTGACCAGTCCTCCGTGGCTACAAGCAGAAAGAACACCAAGAAAAGTGACATGGTTTGGCACAATTTGGCAGTACTCCATCTCCTTGAAAAGCATCAGGGCATCTGTTGCACAACCATGTTGTGCATGACCCGAAATCATAGCAGACCAAGTCACTACATCGCGATTCTCCATCTCCTGAAATGTGGTTTTAGCAGCATTGATATTTCCGGATCTGGCATACATGAAGATCTGGGAGTTATTCATGACGGTGAACCAACTGAATCCAGCCTTAACGGCACAACACTGAATTTGCTCACCTGACCTTGCCACAGCTAGATTAGCACAGACACTCATTAAGCATGATAAAGTGAAGTGATCAGGCTTTATGCCATTGCTTAGCAAGTCGTGGAACAATCTCAGTGCCCTTTCGAATTGTTCAGTTCGAACACATCCAGAGATCATGGAAGTCCAAGTGACAATGTCTTGCTTAGGTACAGAATTGAAGCATTTGAATCCTTCCTCGATGGAACCTGAGTCGGTGTACATCTCAATTAGTGCACTTCCAATGAACTCATCATATTGGAGATTATTCTTGAGTATCTGTCCATGTATTTGCCTTCCGATCTCAAAATCAGCAATTAAGCTACATGCTTTCACCATGCCTGACAATGTGAATTTTGAAGGCCTAATTCCTTGCCTTAGCATCTCGGAGAAGAGACTTACTGCTTCAACTTCAACTTTATCTCTATCCATCTCTGACCTTGAAAACCCAGCAATCATGGAATTGAAGACGACGACATTAGGATCAGATAACGACTTAAAAACCCTAAGTGCTTCATCCAACAAGCCATTCTTTGAATACAAGTCTATGAGTGCACTGCCCAAAAACACATTGGGGTCCAAACCAACTTTAGTTATGCATCCATGAATCATCTTCCCAAGTTCCACAGCATTGCTGAAGTGTGAACAAGACTTGAGCACACTACCAAGAGCAAAAGGATTCATCTGTATTCCCAACCGATGTATCTGAGCAAATGTACTCAATGTCTCCTCATCCCAACCAATTCGAACATAAGCAGAAATCAAAGAATTCCAAGAAACATCATCCACTTGAGTTGAACTAGCAAAAACCAACCTTGTTTCACCAATTTTGCCACATTTTGAGTACATGTCAATGAGTGAGTTAGTCAAGAAAACATGTCGGGATCCACTGACTAGAACCATTGCGTGAATTGCTTTCCCTGTCCTCAAATCCTCAGTTCTAGAACACACATTTAATGCACTGGCATAGGTGAAACGATCCAACTTTGCTCCGGTACCTCTTGCCTTACAAAACACATCCAAGGATTTACAACAGAGACCAACTTGAAAATACCCAGCGATGAGTGAATTCCAAGAGACACTATCTCTTCTAGGCAATGTATCGAACACCCGTTGAGCAAGTACCATTTCTTTGCATTTGCAGTACATGTTCAGGATTGTATTTTGCAAGAACAGACAAGGAACAAAGCACTGCTTGGCGATGTGCGCATGCACTTCTTTCCCATGGAGCAATGATTGCGATTGTGTAACAGAGAGAAGGAGATCAGAGTACATAGCCTGAGATAGCTTGGGCTGAGGAGGGATTTGGTGTTGCGATGGGAAAGAGTTGAAGTGCTGTTTGGGTAATCTGTAGAAGAAGACACGCTTCGAAACTTTTCTTAGGCGTGTATGAGCAGGATGCGCAGGTCTCATGGAGGCGGGTGATCGAGATATATGGATCCACTGAGCCGATCGAGGTCGGATGTCCTGGAAGTTATCTCCTTTCTTCTTCCTTCGTCGTTCTCGTTCTGTCTCCGGTTTGGACCACCGGGATACTGGTGCCGAGGAGATATCGTCCCTAGTTTTCGTTCCTAACTCCCTGTAGAGGAAGCGGCGCAGGGAGTTAAGTGCCGTTGGCGAGGAGCCCTTCGTAGAACTTTTTGCATGCAAACCCTTCGTCAAAGATAAACCAATCCCGCTGTATTTGACCAAGGTAAAAAGTCAACGATTCTAGGTCCCCGTCAAAGAATACAACGCAGATATGACACTCAAGAATAATCTATAATGTATTTTTCTTAAAAATAAAGTAAAATAAAATTTTGACTTAATTAGATCGGTCTTAACAAAATACACATCACCAACCTCGATATATTTTTCCAAATAATTAATAATTTCAATTAATTAGATGTTTAATCACGACATCCTCATGCAAGCACAGTCCAGCTTGAATTATCATATAATAACTACGCGTCCCCAGAAAGCTGAGATATAGTGCCGGTCCCCACATACGGTTGGTGCCTATGTGGATGGTAAACGATGAGTAACGCCATATACTCCCCACATATGTGGATGGTTTCTTTCTTCGCTATCAGTCCTCGCTGACACTTAATTAGTTAGGTAAAGGCCCATGGAAGACACTCACAAGTCACAGACACTAGTCTCTCCGCTTCTCTTTTCCTTCTTCCTCTTCTCGTCTCTCGAACAGTTCTGTTCTTCCATTCCGCATCGTTTTTGATGTTAATTTGAGATTTGGTCTGCCCGCTAAGGTTAATCTGATATGTTTTTTTTCTTTTTTTGAGGGGATGATTTGATGTTTGTTGGATTGGATAAGGGAGGATTAGGGTTTTGGTGGAGATCGATGCACAAAGGTGTTGAAGAATCCGATGGAGGAGGAGCAGATGGATCTCGAAGCACCGCTGCTGTCAGTTCGGAGATTCTCGGCGGGGCCATCGGCTTCTCCGACGCTGCTAGCGGAGGATGAGGGCAAGGCGCGGCCTCACCCGCCAAGGAGAGCGTCGCTTCCGTACTATAAGTCGGATTTGAAATCGGGGCCGGTGCGTGTTCCAGGGGTCGTCCCGTTCGTATGGGAGCAGACTCCCGGGTTGGCTAAGAACGGAGCGCGATCGGCCGTGGACGGCGGTGGGAAGGTGATGATGGTTCCCAAGCTTTCGCCAGGAAGGATCCAGAACAGCAAGGAGGGAAACTCGTTGCGGGATGCCTTGGGTCCGGCTGTGAAGGTTGGCAGCAGTGTGCGGACTCGTAAAGCTGTGACCTTTGCGCCCGATGCTGGAACTGCCAATTCTTACGACTCTTCTGAGGACGCGCCTAAGATTGTTGTGGATGAGAAGGTAGAGAAGATTGAGAAGGAAGCTAATGCAGATAATGCGGATAGGATTGAGATGCCAGTGAAGGCAGAGAATATGGAAGATATTGAAGTGGAGGAGACGGTTGAAAATGAAGAGAGGATTGAGAAAGATGAAAAGGTAGAGAAGAATCTAGAAAAGCAGCCCGTTTCAGCCTCAGAGAATCATAATAAAGAAGACGATGTTGAAGAAGACGCTTTCTCTGATGCACTTGATATACTATCACGATCGGAGTCATTCTTCATGAATTGCAGTGTCAGTGGCATTAGCGGAATCCCAGATGTGGCCAAGCTCTCAGGCAGCTTTCTCAAGGATCCCGAGCTCAGGGATTTCATGATACAGAGGTTCTTGCCTGCTGCACAGGCAATGGCTTCCGATTCACCCCATTATACCTTTAAAAAATCAGCTGCACTTCCACGAGCAGCAACCAAGCTTCTTGAGAGGGCTGAAACTAGTGATCCCACCAAGGGGGCACCTATTCCCCTCCAGAAAAATTATACTTATCCCGAACAGTGTGCTAAGGAGTTGGAGGAAGAGGATACCTATGATGAAGACAACGAAGACGATGAAGATGAGGAGTGCTATGATGATACTGGCCATTTTCCTTCTAAAGGTTGTGGATTGCTTCCTCAATTTTGTTTGAAGAGTTCATTCTGTCTTCTAAATCCAGTCCCAGGGATGAAAGCTCAAGGAAGACACTTGCCTTCAGCAAGGGGAAAATCTGGAAGCCCACAGATCAAGAATGTATATCCAGTATCTCTTGTTCAAGTTGAAGAGGTAAAGTATGGGCAAGATTATTTGTTACGGAATTTTGTTTTTTCTTTGGCCTGTTATTGATTTGTGTTGTCTTAAATTTTCTTGTTTAGCTCTCATGGGAAGCTGTTTATGGAAAAAAATTAGGTCAGGAACATTCTCCCCAGAAAGAAGTGATAGGTAAATTAAGGAGTGAATCTGATACTCTTGCAGCTGATTGTGCATCTGCATTTGGTAATTCAGCGGCTACTGGAGGTACAACCCCTGATAAAAATGATGGGCATCCATCAACTGTTCATGAAAGGAAGGATTCTGTTGGAATTCTAAGCAGAGAAAGCAATTGTAGCAAGATTGGTGGTTCTGGTGCTTGTGAGAAAAGCAGCAGAGGCTACAGGGAAATAAATCATAGCAACCAAATAGGTTCAGAATCCATGAGCTCTTTACTGGACAAAACTCTATGTGTAGATTCAGGTAATAGACCAGGATCTTCGGATTCAAAGGCTAGTTCCTTCTATGCTGTCAGTGATACTAGAAGTATGATGAGTTCTGGTGAGATTGGTATAGAAAGTTGGAGTAGAGAAAGTATAGTTGCTGGAGCTAATAAAAAAAATGCATTGCAACCAGAAGTCACCAAAGTTTCTATGCCCATTTCACTCTTCTCTTCAAAAATATTAAATAATGGGAATATGGATGTTTATGAGGTTAGAAATTGTGGCAATGATAGTGAGCCATTGCATTTGAAGAGCGGCATTAATCCTTTGCTGTCACTGCTGCCTCCACCATTGCTGAAATCACCATCAGAGTCTTGGCTTTCTCGAACTTTGCCTTCTGTCTCATCAAAAAATTCAGCTCCACAGTCATTATTAGGCATTCAACTTCGGAATAGGAAACAAACTGTGACACCCTCTAATGACATGAAACAAGAAACAAATATCAGGCCTTCAAGACCACGACGTCGGCAGATTCGATTTGCTGAGGTAACCCTTTTAAAATCAAACAATAGTTATGATGAATTATGAATTTCATATGTTATTTAATCTATCTACATATCCTTCCAGGTGCTGGCAAAACCTGACTCACAAATATCAGAAATATGAGGTGTAAACTTACTTTTCTTCCACCATCACACCATATCTTGTGATTACAGAGGATAGAGAAGGTAATACAGTTTAGTTTTCTCCCCCCTATCATCCAGTGTACTTAACTAACTTTATTTATAGGTGGTTTGACGTCGTGGTGATTCTTCTGGCAATCTCAAATGCACTTCCCTTATTAATTCCTATATTATGCTGTATGTAACATGAGCTATTGCTCATTCAAAGTATTTAATTCTTGTAAATTATAAATTGTTCAACAGGATGACTAAACACATTGTCTTAACCACATGTCAGTCACTTATGCAGCAATATGCATGTTGTGTTTGTTCATTTGCCATTTCCAACAAATGTATACATTCAACTCAAAAATGTAATATCATACTTTGCCATTAGTTCTTTATGTATTTATGAAGTATTTCATTGATCTATGCATTAGTTTTTTTTTTTCTACAGCAGACAATTTGCAGCTGTCTAGTAGTACAATTTATTAATTTTATAGCTGACTTCCATGCTAGTCACAAATAATTCTTGTCTCGTGAGTGTTTTTTATCTCAATAATATGTTGCTGCATTATGTAACCATTTTTTATTGGTAGCTTTGGTTCAAGTTGAAACGAAGAATTTGATGATAGTTGGAGTGAATTTGTAAGACCGCATTGGTTAATATGCTGGAATATACTCCAGCTTTCTTTTCTTTGCCCTTTTGTAGCATAGAGATAAACACTTGATCGTTTTTGTTATCTTCTTAATGTTTTATAAATGGAGTTAGTATATATACTTCAGTGAGAAAAACTGTACAAATGCGCTGCTGATTCGTACAGTTTCTACATGCAAGTTTTGCATGTGAATACTACAAAGATTGCATGTCATTTCACTAATCAAACATCTGGCATTTCCTTTCTGAAATTGTCATTCCCGCTTACAATGTTCTTATATTTTGTCTCCTTTTAATGATTGATACATCAGAAATGTTTTTGATATTTAAAGGTTCAGTATTCAACTCGGTAGGAGGGCAAGTTGCTATAAAAGGGTAGCTAAAATGAAAGTTTAGGATATAACTAGTTTTTTTTTTTTTTTTTTGCTTTCATCATCATCATACCATATTTGTCCCAAGTTATTTGTAGTTCAGATCCTCTGTCCCAATATCACTGTGTCCCAGTGCCGATCGGACGGTCCAGACATCTTTGAGATGTGTGCAATATCCTCGTGATGTGCACAACATCTTTGAGATATAATCTGAACCGTCCGATCGACGCTGGGACATAGATATACAGTGATATTGGGACAGAGGATCTTAACTCAGTTATTTGGCACCACTTGAGGCTGGTTGTACGAATTTTATCTCATTATAGAATTCTTTGTGGCACCATCATTAGTAATGTTCAAGCCTTCCTCTACTTTTCAAAACATAAAGCTTTCTTTGTTTGAGACAAGTCTAATTTAGTTGCTTCTTGTCACTTGCATGTCATGCAAGCTTAAATAATGTCGACATATAATCTTTCTTCTCTAACAAACAAAAGAAAATCTTTGAATATTTGTAGTATCCTTATGCAAGGCCTTTTTTACCGCCATATTCTTGTTATTTAAAATAAAAATGTTATCTTTTTATTTTACCAGAAAATGTTTCTTTTTATTGTAAATTTGACATTTAAATTGCATGATTATTGTTTCCATCATCTCATTTTCTGCCAGATATAAATTTTGAACTACCACAGTAACTTAGGCATAAAGATCAGTGGTATTTATGTGTAAGCTACACAACTCAATCAACCCTGGCAATGATAGATTAACCCTACTATCTCTCTGTATTTTGCCTGAGTTCATATTGGTTTGTTCCACATCCCACTCTGCTGAAGCTTCTAATAATTGAGGCTAGTTTAGTGCATCAGTAATTCAGTATTGTATTTAGTGGTCACATGCCGGTTAGTAATATAATTAGACCCATGGCTGGAGTCAAGAGGTTGATTCCAGAGTTTGGTAGAAATTATTGACTGATTTAATATATTTTATCCATATCTTTCTGGTCAAAGGAAGGCATCCCATTGAGCGGTGTGACCAACCTTTTTTTTTAAATACTTATTTACTGGCGAATCTTAGTATTATTTAATGTATTTTGATCCTGTCCGTAAGTGAGTAGATGGACACTGGCGAGATTATTGTCCACACGAATTTCAGGGTCGCTGACAAAGATGCAATATGTCTTCTGTGTACCAAAAACTCAAAGAGAACGTTAACAACCAAACAGGGAGAGATTCCTTCGTGTTTGGTCCTCCAACGCTCAAGTTAGCCTTTTGATGTCGAAGAAGGAAGTGATGCTGAGGAAAAGTGGCGCAAATGAAGTTTCTTGTGTACCTTTTGCTTTTGTAAAAGGGTATAAATGGCTATATTTATACCTGAAAAAAAATTAGGGTTTTTTTTAGCAAGGATCGCTACGCATTGATTTCTTTCCATATTTGACCTTCCATAAATGGGTTTGCCATGATTATATGCGTCACGTGTCTGCCTTGGAAGCTACTTCTGTTATAAGGAATAACTCTCGTTTTTGGCAGAGAATATTCTCTTAACATCTTGTTAGGCTAAGCGACAAAGAAGATTTTTATCTTTTGTGCCGATCGAATGTCACACCTTGGTGTTAACTGATCGGTTATTGACCTTGACGAGGGAACTCGCCTACCGGCCGACTGCCTATGGCAGGGAGACAACTTCATACTTCTGGCAAGCTGCTCTCATCCGATTGGCTGATATGACCGATCGGTTGTCCTTGTTCGATCAGCTGACCTGTCCGATCGGTTATCTTGGTTATGGTACTAGTTGTCTGTTCAGCCAGCCGAGTATACGACGACTCGGGTGCTTGACTCGTCCGATCGGCTGGCAGTTCCCTTAGCTGACATGGCTTTTGTTGACTAACCTCTTGACCCCGCACTCTGACCTGAAACTTTTGTTAACCGGCCTTTGATCTAACATTTTCATCCGGATCACATGTCTTCCCTTTAAGTCTAGTCGAAGGAGGTTAGGTGACCGACTGACTGGATTGTTGTCAGGTTGAACGTTCGACTACCGGGTGATCTGGGCCCCTGACTGAGTGCTTTGATGGGCTG
>JBBPFQ010000118.1:1874323-1886016 GCA_037974815.1 Kaempferia elegans | reverse complement strand
CAGAATTGCAAATCTTTGCAATTCAAACATATGTTTTTTGCTTATATGGCAAGGAGACAATGTCACAAGTAGGTTTAATGTCAATGATCATCTTTTCAAGCACGTTTATTGCTCACTTCGATATTAAATACATCACCGGATGTATCTAACGCTTTAATGTCATTGCATAAAATTCTAGTATCATAAAGAACACTATTTAAAGTTATGTAATAACAATTGTTACTAAATCTCAAAGGGAAACTCTTTCAATTTAAATAAGAAATAGAGATAATATTTTTTATTAATGCAGGAATGAAATAACAATTATCCAACTTTAAGATAAGTTAATTAGGAAGTTTTAACAAATATGTTTTGATGGCCACCAAAATAGGCAGATATCCACTATAGATAAGAAAAACCTTGGTGTTAGTCCAACAAATCATTCTTAACTCTAGTGGTAGGTATCAAGTATACTGATTATGTATCACTTATACATAACTGTCAAATTATGCTATCAACTAATTGAATATTCACATAAATATCAAGTTGTTAACACATTAACAAATGTATATCGCTGAACTTCACCTCTATCCACGCTGACCTTGGCGTTGGTCTAACAAATCAATGTTTTAAGTTAAAATCAATATGTCAATCATGAGATTGTATCTCAATTGTTTAAACTCATTTGATTTTAGGCTGAGCTTGACATTAGTCCAACAAATTAAATAAGAAATCAAACTCTGGTTCTTACCATATTAACGAAAGATGTAGATTTTAATATTTTACATAAGAGATTTAGGCCTTATCTACTTTTCATACAAATTAACTATCTATAAGACATCACACGCATGATATAAATGATGACATGTCACAACACACGTATGACATATCTAATGATATAACATCTAATGTATCTACATGACATACATATATGACATGACATAAATAATATCATATTTATCATAATTTAATTTGTAAATAAAATACAATTAAGAATCTGTTTTCCTTAAGTCAAGATTCCAATAAGTATTTCTAAATTGTAATTACATATTTTTATCTAGGAAACAATTCTCAATCAATAAAAATCTAATTAATTAGGAAATAATTTACTAACTTTAAATTACCTAATTAATTAGAAAATATATAATTAAAATTTCTTAATGAACTCATAATCTTTCAAAATTAAAATTTTTTAAAATTATTTCAAAAACTTTCTAAAATTGAACTTTCCTAAATAAATAGGAAACTTTCTAAAAATATATTTTCTTAATAAATTTAGAATCTTTCCAAATTAAATTTTTTTAAAGTTATTAGAATAATTTTAAAATAAAATTTTCTAAATTATTTTAAAAAGTTTTCAAAATTAATATTTTTTAATAAATTAGGAAACTTTCTAAAATTAAAAATTCTTCATACAATACGAAAATTTTTAGAAATTAATCTAAGACCAACTATCACTAGTAAAAAAATTTTTAGAATTATGTTGAAGCACAGTTGTACTCTGAAACCACTAACAGAGAGTCCGCCACAAACATTTCACAAAATGTGCACAACATAAGAAAAATAATAATACATCCTAATTATTACAACAAATATACACGTATATCCCTTATTGTTTGGTGGCTGAACGGCCGGCTGCGAGCATGATCCAACCACCCTATTGGTCGGAGACTTGCAAAAGGGGCGGCACTCAAGGAGACGTTGGGTCCTTGTGGTGGGCGGCGGCACAAGTATTGGCGGTGGAACAAGCACCGGCGGAGGCTTGGGGCAGCAAATATGCTGGTGGCAACACCTTTGCCAACGACAAAAAGCGCGGTGGCACAAGCACCAGTGGAGGCTTGGGGCGGAAAATATGGCGGTGGCAACAGCTTTGCTGGCGACAAAGAGGGCGGCGGCGGTGAAGCTCTTTTGGTTAGCGTCGGTGGTAGAGAAAAGATAAAACCCTTTGTTTTTTTCATTCTCTGTTTGCAACGGAGGAAAAAGAGAAGAAATAAGAAGGTAGAGAGAATCAGAAAAAAGAAAAAGAAAAAAAAAATTCATAATTAAATTTAATCTTAATATCAAATTTATTTTCTCTATCATTATACCTTATATAAATCTCCTATCAGATTGATATCAAATCTAAACTCATGTCCATTAATCCATAATATATGTATGGTTTAAAATCAAACCACTTATTTCAATAATCAAAACCGTTTGGTTTAATAACTAAACCTCTATTTAATTAAAACTAAATCAATTTGATTTATAATAATTTACTATTAATTTGTCTTCAAATGATATGGCTCATCTACACTTCCATTCTAAAACATCTCTTCCATATTTACCCTTTATCTGGTCCAACTAGACTCAGTCTCTCTTGATCTGAGAATATAATTCTCAAACTCGTTTTAAGTTTTTCAGATACACTCAATGTATGTCTAACCCAATAAGTCTTCGGTTTATGTTGGCTGCCCATAATTAACCATTAATTATAGAACAATCATGAGTGACACATAGTAGTACATCATGATCCTCAATAAATTGAAAATTTATCAGTTGATTCTAGAACCACTTCTAAATCTTTCAATAGTATGGTGAGTAGTGTCTCATTCTTTTCACTCGTCATATATCTACTTGATTCAGGACATGGTCTATGTGTTAGTCCTTTCTAGGCTAATTTTTTTGGTCCTATGAATTCAAATTACTCAGACATGTGTCCGAAAGTCTCGTACTCTTGACATGTAATGCTTTGACCAAAGAGTTAAAGTAATAATCTTGACAAGCGGCTATAGGGTTTACATCTCCTTGTAAGGAGTGGTGAGTCTTTTGTTGCATATCCAATCATTTTCGTGTACTTCAACTTATACTCAATCATCCCAAGTCAACACCTCCTTGGAAATGCTTGCTTAAGATGTCAAAGTATAAGTCTTCATGACCAAGATGACTTGAATACCTAAGTCGAAAGAAACTCTCACTTAAGCTGCAATGAAATCTTCATTAACATATCTATATATTATATGAAGTCTAGTCACTCTAATGAACTAATTACCATTAACTAGCATCCACGTTTAACTCTCGACATCTCAATGCCTCCAGCTGTTGAAAAACAGCTGTTTGGACAATCCAAGGAGTATAACCCGTGCTAGTCTTATAGAATCGATAATGTTCAAACTAATCAATTCATCGACTAATTTATTTGTAATTACACATGTAGAAATGTTCACTAGTTGTGATCTAATTATAAATTCTCTCATACTATGAATTATATTGTGGATTTTCATAAAATGAGTTTAAGATCCAATCATAAAAAATAATTTGCCAGGTCAGGTAACCTCGAACTTGGGGCAACCGGCCTGACCCCACGGAAGATTTCCACTGCCCGCTAGGCTAAATCAGGAAGCACTCATAGCGAGCGACCTAGAAGTCCAACATCCCTTAGTTGAGCATCCCATTTGGAAAAAAAATTCCTACAAATGCGCCATAGTTGGGAATCGATCCATAAGTGCCTAGGTGACAATTGAGTCCCCTTCCACTGCACCATAGCCCTAAGGGCAAATCCAATCATATACAGAGAATATATACTCAATTAGAAAAATTGTATTTATCTAATAAATAAATATAAATTATAAGACGATTGTCGTAAGATACTTCTCAAATATAACAATTCTAAGTGACATATATTTGATAAAGGGTATAACTCAACCATAGGAGGACTCAACCGAAAAAATATTTTGGTCGACCGGACCAACCAGTTCTGTCAACCTATATAGAGGATAATCCGTATTTGCTTGCAGGTTATCGTTGGAGTTGGATCAATTAACTGGACAGCAGGATCGTTGGAGTTGGATCAACCTCTTTATGTGCCCTTATTTTATTTACATACTGTGGCAGCTGCAGTGCCATAAATTAACTTGGCTTGCTAAGATAATTTCTTCATATAATGGAACACCATTTATGCAACCTCGAGGAAGCTTAAATCTTTACTTTTAAAATTGATAATTATCGTACATTATAATAAAAAGATGATTATACTTTTCTCATATAGATGATTATACTTCTCATATACTCCTAACAGTTCATTCCTAAATTATATAAAGTAAGGTGATCATAGGGACAACTTGGACAACTTAAAACTGCTCGTCAAATAGCTAGAGGGCAGAAGAAATTTTTTTCTATGAAAACATGCATCCGTGATATTTGCCGATCCAACTGATTGTGTTCAAGTTCAATTAATTGCTACATCATCAGAATTGAATCATGAATCATAATCATGTTATAGATGTATATAACAAACGTAGAGATACAAATAATTGTGCATCCAACTTTCGGTGATTTTAATCACAATAGAAATTTTCTCTAGTTAGTAGCGTCAAAGAGTGCCACTAATAAGAATACTACTAATTTAGAGTATCACTATTTAATAATGTCAGAACATCAGTAAATACTCACATCCCACGCCTAACCTCATATAAGGCAAACGGTGTCACTATTTATTCTTTATCCAAGTGGAAACTCCCTTAATTTGAAGTGCAAAACAAAAATCTTCAAGTAACTGCAGCAAGTTATAAAGCTGGATACTACCATTTATATGGATAGTGAAGTTCTGATATGCCACACGAAGAAAGAATCTCATCTGTGACTTCAAATATCATCAATGTTGGAAGCTCATTGATTTATCAAGGACAAACTGTTCATCAGCAAATGCTATATGCTTCTCTTCTTTTTTTTCCCTTTAACAAACAGTGGAGTTAAAAACTACATTTTGATTTGCGACTAACATTAATCTGTATTAGAATATTTTTAATTCTACTTGACATAAATCATTTCATGGATGAGTTTTTATTTTACAAAAAAGAACACGGTTACCACAAAAAAGCTCTCAGTTTGGGTTTCATATTAAGCTACGAAATACATCAGAAAAGATA
The DNA here is from genome assembly GCA_037974815.1 of Kaempferia elegans. NCBI lineage: Eukaryota > Viridiplantae > Streptophyta > Magnoliopsida > Zingiberales > Zingiberaceae > Kaempferia > Kaempferia elegans. The sequence goes on along the minus strand of JBBPFQ010000118.1, from coordinate 1,881,130 downwards.
TAATGGGTTTGGCATCTAGAATGACAATCTATTCGCAACTCCAGTTCCTTGAAGAGGTCAATCTTCTCTGGGTTGTCGTTGCCCTTCTCACTCCAATGTTGTTTTCTTCCACTAGCGGCAGGATACCATCATCATCGTCTCCAAATTTTATGGTATCCTTAGTTGTCTTCATCTGTGACCTCCAGAGGTTATCGTCAAACAGATTTCCTTCATCTTCAGGACGATCATGGTTACACTTCTTGCAGAGCACATTTCCACGGAAGTTGAGGTAATAACATCTAAACATAAAATTTGCATCAGCATTGTGACAGAGGATCGTTCCCAAGCATCAACAGACAAATTTTTGAACAAAGATAAACATGCAAGAGACTCACGAGGGACACTCCCACTCGCCATTATTCAACTCTCTTCTGGGGCGTTGTTCCTGACAACGAAAGCACTTCCTATTGCGAGCGAAATTCATAAAATCACACCTGACACCACATAAAGCGTTGCTAATTAATTTGAGTGTAAATTAAGCTGATTTCAGCTATAGTGAGGGGAAAGTTCCAAGGAAACATTACTTAGGGCAATTCCAATCTCCCTTCTTCATCTCATCACCATTGCCCCTGTTCACTCTTTTTGGCCCATCTTCTTTACACTCCAAACAACGAAGATTTCGAGCAAAATTGAGAAAATTGCAACTGCATATTAAAGGTAAAATACATATCTTCAGTGTCGATGAAAATTGGTTTCCAACAAATTTCTTGAAAGAACTCAATTTGCCATTGGAATAACTTTCTTCAACAAAAGAGCACCTAATGAAAAATAATTACTATATCCAATTTCTGCAGGAAAGATGAATCATTGCCACATTTTTTAATTTCAAGGAACAACCACTTAAATAGATAAATTTGTACAAAGACTGATGGATCTTTGCCACATGCTTTAATTTCAAAAAAGATCCTTTAATAGGTAATTGGTTATTTTACACTCTCATTATGCATTATAAGGTTGGTTCTAAAGGTGGCCAAACAATTATGTCAACAGGAAATGAAACACAAACTACAAAGGAATCAAAGCAATGACCACAAATTCTCAATATATTGTCTTTTCTTGATCTTTTCCACTAGCAAGCCCTATATAAGGAAAATCTCTGTAAAACACTAATACACTGAAACCCTAATTATCAAATTTATCTGTCTAAAATATTGAAAATTATATTAACTCAAAACTTGTCAAATATATAAGATTTTAACCCCTTATAAATTTTGATAACACGACCTTATCTTCAAAAAAATCTTTAAAATCTTTAACAGACTTTTTTTACACACTAATAAAAAAACCTACACATATTTTATTAAAACTAGTTATGTTACCATACAGCATAATTTATGGAATATTTTGAATTTATACATAGTTACAAAAATATGATTTCTCACACTCCCCTTCAAGTTCGTGAATAAATATTCATCTACCTCTTGGACCCTTGAGTAATATATCTATAAGTTGTCAATGTGTAAATATAATGGATACAAATTAACCCACTTTTTAATCTCCTTGATGAGGTATCTATCAATTTCATCGTACATTATTTGATCATATTATACCAGATTATGAGCTTAGTTAATCATAAATTTATTATCACAATAAAGTCTCATTAGACCATCTCTTGATCTTAAGTCTTCTAAGATGATCTTTAACCAAAGTAATTCACACATATCTTCAGTCAATGCTCAGAATTCTACCTTTGCACTAGATGGTGCCACTACATATATTTTTTGCTCCACCATTTTATGAGGTTACCACCAAGAAGAGTGTCATATCCGATGGTTGATCTCCTACCAATCACTGCATGCCTTTAGCACCAAACCTTTATTTCTTTTACACTGAATATTATTTCTTGGTATGCCTTAGAAATATTGCAATACTCGGTGTGTTGCTTGCAGATGAACTTTTGGATTATACATAAATTTTCTAATCACACTTAACTGCATATGTTATGTTTGGTTGTGTATAAGACAGATAAATAAGTTTTCTTACCATATGTTAATACATTTTCTTATCTACTCTGGCATCTTCCTTTGCCATTCCAAGTTTAAGAATTGGGTCTATTGGAGGTTTGCATATTGTCTTGCCTGTTTCTTTAAAGAGATATGTAGTATATATATCTTTTGGGAGAAAATATTTTTCTTAGAGTGAGACACCTCAATCCCAAAATACAATTTCAACCATCCTAATACTTTGATTTCAAACTCTTCACCAAATATAACTTAGAAGTTGTCTCTCCTCATACGAGTGTTGTGACTCCTGAAAAAGAGTGTTTAATAAATAATGTGTGATCTTGTTAGCTGTCTATACTACTCTGTAACAATCATAACTCTTGCAACTTGCTATACCATGCATGTGGTAATTGCTTAAATCTGTATAAGACTTTCTTCAATTTACATACATTTTGAACATCCAAATTATTTTGATATCATGGAATCTCCATATAAATTTCTTCTTCAAGTTCTCCGTGCAAAAATGCATTCTTGACATTAAACATTTGTAACACCCAACTATAATTAGTTATCAATGACAGTAGTATTCTAACAGCTTTTATTTTTTTGCAACTAGAGCAAAAGTCTCTAGATAATCCTATAGGCTTAAATATAGTTCTTGGCTACCGGCCTTGCTTATAGATCTCTATTAATACATCCACTCTATATTTCACTATATATATGTATCTGCTCTATATTTCATTCACTATATGGATCTGCTTTATATTTCACTGTATAGACTCATTTACACCCCACAATTTTCTTTCATATCGGCAACTTCACCAATTACCACGTTTGTTCTTCTCTAATGCTTTCATTTCTACATCATTACTTGTTTTCACTTCTCATTAGATAATGCCTTGGATAAAGTGATATGAATGACAATGGTGTTTAGGTTAAACAAATAAGTTTTATGTGATGGTGGAAATGTTTAAAAGATAGGAAGTTCACAAGAGGATATTAAGGCGTTTTGACCCCTCTCTAGTGCCTTTCCTAAGAGCAATAAGAAGGTTTAGGTTCTCATCGCTTATATAAGATTCAATATCAATTAATTAGAAATTGTTACGTCATTCACATGATTAGGGTTAGATTCTTGGACTTGCATTAGTTCAGGGACATCCATCTTCCCCAAGTATGGGGTGTCAAATCTGACATTCTTAATGATAGTGTAGGGATTTTCATGCACAAATTGACAAGTTAGGACAGGATTTGACACAGGTTTAGACTCAAACATAGGATTTGGCATCAAAAACTTACTAGAAAAGCTTATTTTATAAGATATAGAAAGAATAGTGAGTGTGCTTAATCAATTCATGCATAACCCAGAAGATCCTCATTTACAAGCAGCTCACCAATATTATAGTATCTCAAAGGAACACCAAGAAAGTATATTCTATTTAAAAGAAATAGAGATTTGATGCTAAAAGCATATATGAATGTCAATTATGCTATGTCAATGGTTGAATATTGCACCGTTCTTGGTGGTAACCATTGGATCATGGTGATAGTGAGGTGAACATGAGCGCTAGATGGGGAGGGGATGAATAGCATACGTACAAGTAAAATTTTTCTTTTGCTACAATCCCAGTAAGGTTACAAAACATAGTTAGTAGTGAAAAAACATAAATAAAAGCACACGCATACCACATAGGTGATTCAATGTGGTTCAGCAGTCCTAGGTCATCTTTTATCCTCTTTCATAAAGTATCAGAAGTGTAGAAAACTCTCACAAAATCATCAATGGCAGCACAAGATGCATACAACAGAGAACAAGAAAGCACAAATGCATGACTTTTTAGAAACAAAATAAATCACAATAGAATCTATCAAAATTCCTACAAACTAGCATGCATAGATCAAGCTTCCTATCAATTCCATAGAGATATTTGGTCCTTAGTGAAAAGATGATAACGTTTAGCACGATGTCCTCGTATGAACATTGTCCACATCATCCTTGGAAGATAAGGACATTACAACCTTTTTGTAACTCATTGTAAGACAGAAGACACTTGTGTCTTCCAACATAATAGCCATTGTCTAAACCTAACCCAATCAAACCAAGACTCAAGCAGTGCAATCTTTGAGGCATTCCAACCATCTTACATAGACTCAACGGCAATTTACCAAAGGGTGCACATAACTTTGCGAATTAACCAAAAGATGCACTATACTTTAATATTTACCAAGGAAAGCACTCAATTTTCTACTATTCCCATTCTACCCCTTAATCATTTCTTGCTTCTCTTTTCTCTCTCCCATGCATGCAATTTCTTTTCTCTTTCCTCTCTCAAATTCACGCAACCTCTCTTCTCTTTCCTCCCCTCTCTTCTCTTTCCTCACCTCAGGATGCATGCATGCAAGCATGACAGGTAAGGTGTAGTGTATTTCTTTCGATAACATTTGAACACCTCCGGATAAGCAAAAATATGCAATGGACGGCAGTAAAACTCCTTGCAATATCAAAAATCCACAGAGTCTGAAATGAGTCCAATCTGAGGTCTCTAGGTCGATGAGTTTTAAGCAAAACTCACTGATGGACCTAGAGACCTCAGATTAGACCCATTTCAGGTCAAAATTCACTGATAGACCTAAAGAGCTCAAATGAGTCCATTGCATATTTCGACTTCTCCAAAGGTGTTAGAATATTGTCGGAAGAATCAGCTAAATCATAATCTGATGGCCTGATATGGATTCTATATCAAACCCACATTGGACCTAATATGGAATTATATGCTCAACGTGAGCTTGATATGAATGTTTTAGCTAATTTTTTTATAACATTTCAACACCTCCGGAAACGCTAAAATATGCAATGGATGGCACCGTTGAACTCCTAGCAATCTCAGAAAATTTAACCTGAGGTCTCTAGATCCATCAGTGGGTTTTGGTTAAAATCCACTGATCGACCTAAAGATCTCATATTGTAACCATTTTAAGTCATGTAGATTTCTAAGGTTGCAAGGACTCCAATAGTGCAGTCTACTAAATATCTCGGCTTATCCAGATGTGTTAAAATATTATCAAAAAAATCAACAAAGCATAAACACATTCATATGAGGCCAACATTGAGCCTGATATCATTTCATATCAGGCCCAATATGGGTTTGATATGATTCATATCAGACTCACAGGGTTAGGATTTAGCTAATTCTTTTGATAACATTTTAACACCTTTGGAGAAGCCTAAATATACAATGGATGACACCGTTGGACTCCTTGTAACCTCATAAATCTATAGGACCTAAAATGAGTCAAATTCAATCTATCTAGGTAAATTATTGGATTTAATTTGGTCAACCCCTATTGATCGACCTAGAGTACTTAAATTGCAACTATTTCAGATCCTATAAATTTCTAAGGCGGTAAGGAGTCCAACGGTATTGTCCATTGCATATTTTGGCTTCTTCATATGTGTAAAAATATTATCATAAAAAATAGCTAAACCCTAACCCTCATGGGATAGATATGGAAACATATCAGACCCAACGTAGGACGTATATGAATGGGTTTATGCTTTAGCTGATTCTTTTGATAAAAGTTTAACACCCCGAATGAGCTGAAATATTCAATAGACAACATTTTTGCACTCCTTGTAGCCTCAAAAATTCATAAAACATGAAATAGGTCTAATCAGACTTGTCTAGATCCATCAATGGGTTTAATTTGGTCAAAACCCACTAATCGACATAGAGACCTCATATTACAACCATTTCAGGTCCTATAGATTTCAGATGTAGCAAGGTGTGCTAGGTACCATTCATTGCATATTTCAACTGCTCGGAAGGTGTTACAATTTTATCAAAAAAATCAGCTATAGCATAAACCCATTCATATCGACCTACGTTGGGCGCTGGGCCTGAAATGTTTCTATATCAGGCCCATGAGGGTTAGGGTTTAGCTATTTTTTCAATATATGTTAACACCAATGGAGAAGCCGAAATATGCAATGGAAAACACTGTTAGACTCCTTGCAGTCTCAGAAATCCATAAGACCAAAAATGGGTCCAATCAGACATATCTAGGTCCATAAGTAGGTTTTGGTCAAAACCTAGTAATTGACTTAAAGACCTCAGATTGTAACCATTTCATGTTTTATGGATTTTTGAGGCTGCAAGGAGTCCAACGATATCATCCATTAATTGTATATTTCAGCTTCTCTAGAGGTGGTAAAATGGTATCAGGCTCACGGGGTTAGGGTTTAGCCAATTCTTGCGATAATATTTTAACACCTCTTGAGAAGTTGAAATATATAATGGATGACACTATTGGACTTCTTGCAGTCTTAGAAATCCACAAGACTTAAAATGGTTACAATCTGAGTTTTCTAGGTTGATCAGTAGATATTAACCAAATTAAACTCACTGATGAACCTAAACATGTCTGAAAGGAGTCAAATCGTACTCTCTATTACATATTTTAGCTTCTTAAGAGGTGTTAAAATGTTATTTGATGAATCAACTAAATCCTAACCCCATAGGCTTGATATGGAATCATATTAGACCTAATGTAAGACCTGTATGGATGGATTTATGCTTTACTTAGTTTTTGGATAAAATTTTAACACCTTCGAAGAAGCTAAAATATGCAATGGATGACACCGTTGGAATCTTTATCGCCTTTAATATCTGAAGGACCTAAAATTGCTATAATCTGAGGTCTCTTGGTTGATAAGTGGGTTCTGACTAAAACTCACTAATGGACATAGATAGTGTTGGAGCAATCTAGTGCCCTAGGTTTTGATGTTTGGACATCGGTTTAAGTTAGGCTTATTGTTGTACTGATATGC
>JBBPFQ010000118.1:1635114-1649232 GCA_037974815.1 Kaempferia elegans | reverse complement strand
ATCCATTAGGTTTCTCAATCTCAGCACTTCAATTCCTTTTCATCAGCAACTTAATTTAACTTTGATATGGATTCTGCAATGGACTTGTAGTTAACAATTTCAGCACTTGTCAACTTCAAATTGTTTCTCTGCTCAAGCATCATAGTTACTACAGTACAGATGTTATACACATTTCAACTTCATCAATTTCACAATCTAGAATCTAACTTCACTTTCCTATTCCAATAATCAGCAACCTCAGTTTAAGAATTTAGCTTTCAAACAAACAACTTTCAGCACACTTAGTGTTTCAGTAACTTCCAACAAGTATCACACTTTGAGGTTTCAGCTTCTCTAATTAGATTCGATTCATTTCCGAGCTCTTGATACCAAATTGGCACAACATAGATTTCTCAGCAATAATCCCAACTTCATCAGCAGATTCTAATCGAATTTCTAGCAATCCACACTTCAACTAAACTAATGTTTAGAAATAAGCTCCAACATCATATCAGATTCTTTTAAACATCTTTGACTGAAATTTAGTGCATACTTAATTCTATTTCAATTCAATTCAGAAACTTTCAGAATTAGGTACATCAACTTATTTATATATCAGTAGCAACTTGTAGCACACCTAATTCAGAATTGTTTACCTTTCAAACCAGAATCTGGCACAAACTTGAAGCTACATGTGCAGTTTGTCAACTTTACATAATGCCTTGGTGTGAGCTCCAGTCTTTGATACGAACTGCACTGCTAGACTCCAATTTCAGCAGCTAATTCCATCTCAGATTTCAAGCTCAACATTCACTTGCAATTACCACCTGAATTCCAGCTTCAATTTTCTCAACTCAATTCAGCAAAATGAAATATCAACAACTTCTTTGCAGAAATTCAGTTTCCAGTTTCTGCATTTCTGAATTCTGGATTGCTTGATTCTGAATTCAACATGCTGTCCACTGACTGTCCCAGTCACAACAATTATTACTCTTGTCTATATTTAGTGTTAGTTACTTCCATATTAGCCAGAATTCCAGCCACTGATTTATCAGCCCAGCAATCACAATATAAGTCCCATCAGAATGGTAAACTCATAGTCCCCAGCTCTTGTTTCAGCAACAATCAGGTGACCAAAACAGCCAATTTCAAAACATTTAACTGCAACTTAACATTTAATTATGCAACTACAAGAGCTACATCCTATTGCCTTACTTGTTCATTATCACTTTTAAGCATTTGATACCCTCTTGGCACATCCCAAATTCCAGCATTTGCCCATTCTGTTTCAAATTTAGCTTCATCAGAATCCCTATACTAAACCTTGATACCACATCAGATTGCAATTTACCTAATGTCACTCTCAGCATCCTTTAAAGGTTCAGCACTTGATAATGCAAAACTCCATTTGTTATCCAAAATAAAAGATCCTCACTTAATTCTTTAATGCTTTAGTGTCTCTTCTAGAATCTTGATACTAAGCTGGCACATTCTCCTTTCTCAACTCAGAAATTTTCAGCATCTATCAAAAGCTTCAAATCAACCTTTTCTTCATCAAAATTGGCAAATCCTTGATTCATGAGTTGCCAAAATGAAGTTTGCTTGCATAAACACATAACTAGCTGCAATCTAGCCATTTTTCAATCAAAACCAGAAATTTTCAGCAACTCAAAATTTGATATGCGCTCGCGTGTCGTTCCACGAGCGTATCAAATATAAAATATAAGTACCGAATACCTCTACACTAAATAGTATAGGGATAACTCGGGTCGTCTCTCTCGCGGAACTAATGATAGGTCGTTTGTTTTTAGATGTGATTAATCCTGGGGTTTTGGAGGTTTTCTCTAAACCTAATGTAGGAAATAAAATCCTAATTAACCAACAAAGATGAACTTGCAACGCAGTGTCACTCTACGCTACAAGCATCATCAAAAGAAACTATACTACTGCATGAAATAAAACCCTAACCCTAATTTCAAGTTGCGAAAGAGAATGACACGAATAAACTAAACTAAAACAAGTATTGCATTAACAACTTTAACTAGAATTCATTCAAAGGAAAATTACGCTACTTGCATTAAATGAAATTCAACAAGAAAAACTGATCTAAACAGAAATTAAACTAGATCTAGAGCAAGGAAGTTAAAACCTAACTTAACTAAACACTTCCTTCACCCAAATTTAATACAAGTGTCTCCTACTTGCTTGTCATCACAAGGATCTGATAGGGAAACATCCTTCACAGCATCGAGTAAGCTTCAACAAACTCCAACTCAGTGTAAATTAAGCTCAAGACCTAGAGAACCACCTCCACAGTCCCTTAACCCATGCACACTGTCTTCATCCGGTCAAATTGAACTCTAAGCTTGAATTCTCTGAATCAATGAGGAAGAGTGATGTGGAATGCCTCAACAATCATCCAAGATCCGCCCTAGATAATTGCCGGAGGGAAATGGAGTGTTGCGCTGAAGATCCGCCTCATACACAAGCTGGAAACAGAGAATCCAATCTCAGGTTGTCGTCGGAGAAAAACCACCTGCCAGAGGTTCTAACTTGCCGGAAGAGGAGCGCCGTCGATGGAAAAGTCAACGCCGATGAATTCACCAGTAATTGGGATCTGAATGAGAGGGAAATGGGGCCGCGATCTGTCGAAGACGACGATGAACAGTGCCAGCCGCGGAGAAAGTCGCGATTTCTCCTTTTAAACCCTTCCTCAAATAAACCCGGTCCATTCTACTGTTCATAATCCGGTTCAGTTCAATTCCCTCTGGTTCAGGTGCAATCGGGGTCCGGTTCAACACAATTCGGGTCTGGTTCAAGAAGATTAGGGTTGGGGACGATGTGATTGAGCTTGCGTCAAGATTTGAATCCAATCCGGGTTCGGTTCAAGGTGTTAGGAACCCAATTTATCCTTAAATCAAGGATTTGAACCCAAATTGGACCTAATCCTTGACTTGGTTGACTTGATCTGAGTTGAGCCAAACTTGTGCTAATTTCCTGCAAGGCAAAATAAAAATATTTAGTGGAAAATCATGCCAAAAATGAGGAAATTACGATTAGGTCCCTGAAAATATGAAAGTTACAATTACACCCTAATCACATAACTTCTAAGCACAAATAGCTCACAAATCAGTCCAAAATCATCCAAAATTAAGCGTCAACATGTGAATTATCAACAACGTAGCCATTTTTCCCAGAAGATCATGGGAAACATAGTCGTTTAGCCCAGAAGAGGTGGGAAATGTATGTTATATCTAAGGTGTCCTAAGGCAATCAATCACCTTATGGTTTGTATTATTTATTAGATATATAAATATTCACTATTTGAGTGTACATATTTAATATATGTGATTGGATCTTAAACTCACTTACTGAATGTCTGCAATACAATTCATAGCTTGAGAGAACTTGTGATTAGATATTAACTAGTGAGCATCTCTTTATATGTAATTATGAATGTATTGAAATCTTCCTTGGTCAACAAATTGATATATTCGAACATTATTGATTCTATAAGACTAGTATGAGTTATACTCCTTGATCTTACCAAATAGTTATTCCTCACTAACTAGAGACATTAGGATGTCAAGAGTTAAATATAAATGTTAGTTATGGTAACTAGTTCATTGGAATGACCTACTGTAAGACTTCATGTGATTCTCTACATATATGGATATGTCAATGAAGTTCTTATTGTAGCTTAAGTATGAATTTCCTTCGACTTGAGGTATTCAAGTCAACTCGGTCATGAAAACTTATACTTTGACATCCTAAGCAAATATCTTCTTAGATGTATGGCCTCGGGATGATTAGATATAATTCAAAGTATCCGAAGTGTTTAGATAGCCAATAAAGGATTCACCGCTCTGTATAAGGGGATGAATATTCTATGGCCACTTGTTAGAATTATTACTCAAAGTCTTTGGTCAAATCATCACATGTTAATAGTATTGTACTCTTAGACAAATGTTGAATCCGTAAGACAAGGAAGTATTACTTGGATTAGGTGTAACAAAGTTAGCTTAGTGAGGACAGATACATATAATGTATTGAACTAAGTGGATACGAAATGAGTGAAAGGAATAAAGCACAACTCACTTTAGCTGTTGAAATGTTTAGAAGTAGTTCTGGAATCAATCATATAATTTTTCAATCAATTGAGGGTCATGATGTACTATTAGGTGTCACTCATGATAGATCCATAAGTAATGGTTAATTATGGATGACCAACATAACTAGGAACTTATTGTGTCACATACACTATGAATTTATCAGAAAGACTTAAAACAAATTTGAGAATTGGATTCTCACATCGAGAGAAATTGAATCTGTTTGGACTAGATGAAGGGCAAATATAGAAGATAATTTGTCGGAACGAAAGCACGGATGAGCCACGTCTTTCAAAGATGAGTTGGACCCTCTTGGGTTTAATTATAAACCAAAAATATTTTAGTTTTAATTAAAAGAGTTTTGGTTATTAAACCAAATGGTTTCATTTTTAGCCAACTTGGTTTGGACTTTGGAGATGTGTGGTAATGGATATTGGACTTGCTCCTCTAACCCATTAGGAAATCTATATATTGATATAGAGAGGAGAGGAAAAAAGAATGAATTCAATTTAATTAAACCTAATCATTAGTTTTTTGGAATTGCTCCTCTTCTCCTCCTTCTTGTTGTTGTCGTCCAAGTTGTCACCGTCACCCAAGTCATCATCGTCCATCTCCTCTACGGCCAGCAGTCTGTGCCATCCAGGACACTGGAGCATAAGTGCTCCAACCATGGACGTCGCCTCAGACGTGCAAGAACAACATAGAGAGGATGTTGTCCCATGCGCCACCGCCGACCGTTATAGCCCCTTGCTCCACCGCAAGGACCAGCTGTCGGTTAGCCTTCCACCAGAGGTTGCTTGTCGACCTCTAAACTCCCTTGTCGTCGGTTGTACTACTGGCAACAGCGAGGAACATCGTCAAACACTAGCAATAGTCACTGTTGTAAACCTCGAATCGTTGTTGTCAAATCGTTTCGGTCACCAAACACAAATTGAGCATTAATCCTTCTCTCGGATAGTGTTGTCCTCGATCATTGGCTAGTACCTAAGATGAAGACAAGACGCGTGGCTTTGTGAAGCCATCTTGACAATCATTTGGTGTGAATACAAATAGAAGCAAGTTTTCAGGGTGTCACTTGGTTGATGTCATTTCCTCTTCACATAATCCATCAAGTATACCTAGCATAATTTACTTCCATTAAAATTTTATATTGCGATCAATTTGCATAAGACATATCCTTGTATACATGTAGTGCGTATGGTATAATAAATTATATTTATTATTATTTTTAATTTCAATTACACATGCTTATGAAATGTGTTTTAGCATGTGCCCATATCGGGCTTCCCAACCGCGTAGCCATTATTTTAGAAAATATGAGTAACATAAGCACAGATCTCAAAACACATGGAGAATGTGAGAACACAGCTACAGGTCTATAAAAGTTAGCCTGCTCTTATGGGTGCAAGAGGAGGTACCCATCTTGACTTGAGGAGACATCTGCTACCCTTTTTTTTTGTCCATTCTCCCTTGTCATAGACTCACTTGAATGTCGGAGTGGTTAAGTTGGAGCACCCCCGACTGTCATTCTAACTCTCTCTTTCCTTGTTTCTTCTTTCCCAGCTCGGGAGGATCTCCCTATATGTCTCTGGTGTCCCAAGGAGATTGGCAACTTAGTAAACCTCACCGTCTACTCACTGATTACTCATTCACCAGCAATCTCAAATAGAATCAACATTTAACTAAATTAAAAGGGGGCAATTAATTTTTTTTATTATTAAAAGGATACATTATATTAAAAAATATTAAAAGGACATTCATTCTAAAATATCTTTATTTTAACACGATTATAACAAATTTGACTAAAAGAGTTACACCATATATTGATAAAAACTATTTAAAATTATTAAACTTGCTTCAACTTGATTAAAATTAATCTAACATAGTCAACACTAGGTAACTTGTTCAAAATTAATTTAACTTGATTAAAATTGATCAAATACTATTGTAGTGATTTTGACCAAATTACTATAGTATGATTAATTGTGATAAACATTAATATTATTTGTGTAGTTTCGAATAAAAATGCGCCAACATTTTAATCAAAATATATTGCTCTATGTTGATATATTAATTTTGGTAAAGCGCTATTCCATGTTAGAGTAATTTTGGTAAAAATTACTACAATATGAAACCGTTATAATAGTAGTTTTGACCTTTTCAAGTATAATAATTGTAATCAAAACTGTTATAATTTTAAAATAGGAATTTTCCGACAAAAAAATTAGGAACGAAAACCTTTGGACTATAGTGAAAATAAACAACGTACTTTGTGTTTTACCCATATTTCCATCGGTGATCTTTATTCTGTTTCTCAAAATATTCGACTTTTATCACCAATCTTAAATTGCTACTCAACGACATCCTTTGTAGTGTTTTTCACAATAACAAAAGTAATATCGTCTCTTATCCATCTTTATAATAAGTAGAAGTGGAAGCCAATGATTCGTACAAGAGATGCGTAAGCACCATATTTCTTCAGTTATTAAAAGTGCGCTTGTATATGTAGTAGTGAGATATAAAGCTGTAAAACCCTCGACTGCGAAATCTAATTATTGAAGCCGGAAGAATTTAAAGGGCAGGTTTTTTAAAAAAAAATAGCATAATAATATTTTATTATGAATATTTTTTAAGAAAATAATTTTCTTTTCATGTCTTTAATCCTATATTTTTTATGAATATACTTCGAAATCCTCTCCTTTTTATTAAGTATTATCCTTTACATTAAACCTAGAACAATACTCTTCTCCACATAACTTTCTCCCATAATTTTTTTTAGAGATGTATTTTAAGGAATTACAGCATTTTACGGGGAGCTAAAATGAAACTTATGAACACTTAAATCACATCTTATGATTTCGAAATAACATGGATTCCTATGATGTGCACTTTAAGCGCATACTATATTCTATAAAGCAAACCTCCTGCACCACTGTTATTATTCCTGTGTTTGGAGTTTCTTTGAATTATTATTGGTGGCACTGAAAAATATAACATTCACTTTCAAAATTTCCAGTTCTGCAAGGAGAGACCATTCCTTCATATTCTTTTAGACTACAAACCATTCCTTTTGTCTACTTAGACTACACGAAAAGAGTCCGCAATCTGTTTTAAATTCTTATAGTACCTCTTCCACTGAAGACCTGCAAAAGGAAAGAAGTCAGTATACGGGCCACGTTGAGATAAAATTATTTCACTAATACTGAAAATCACGGGATGGCTGAACCAATCAATTGTGTGGGTTAGAGTCAGTCTAAGAATCAATACTGAGATTATTGATATGAGATTTTTATATCATATTTTAATAGGTAATATCTAATAATCATTATATTTATTTTATATTTGTATAAATTTAAATCAATATAATAATATCATACAGTGGTAAGTTCTGTTATATTACACAATTAATTATGAGAGACTATATATATAAAATATTACTCGCAATCATTCTTAATTAAGAATTAATACAAGACAATATTAATATATTGAGATAAGTATATATATAGGTTAATTGATGAGGCAATCTCACAAGTCAAGTGTTGTGCCCATAAAGAATCTACATGTCTCCACAATGATAATGATATGATATTTTCCACTTTAGGTCTAAGCTATCATGGCTTTACTCTTGAGTTTTACCCAAAATGTCTCATGCTCAGAGATTTGATTCATTTTTAAATCAATGATCTTTTCTATCTCTTCCCAATGTGAGACTTTGATTGCATCCCAACAATGCTCTCGTTAAACGAAGGATCACTATTACTCTAATGTGTTGGTCCTTGATCAATAGGTTAAAGGGGGTGAATAACTTTTCTTCAATTTCTTCCTGCAACTTGATTAGCGGAAACAAAACAAATATGAAAGCTAAAATGAAATACAAAATTATAAACGTTAATTCAACGATGTAACATGGTTCAGAGATAAAAGCTCCTACTCTACGATATGTTCATGTGATGGATGATCCCACAATCCGTCAGTGGATCACTCTTCGACACACTTTGGCCATCACCTCCTTCTTGTTGGAGAAACATTCAAAATAATAATTCTCCTCTTCTTCTTGCAAGATGAAAGTAAAGTTTATGAAGAAGAGAAAATGAGAGTTTAGAGCTTTTGAAATCACTTGGAAAGCTTATTACATGTATCAGTTCAGAGTTGTAACCTTCTCCAATTACTAAAGCCTTATAAATTTAGAGTTGAGGCTGATTTCCAAAACCCCAATCACCAATGAATATTGTCGCATTCAGGATTTTGTGGGATTCTACATGTCATCAACCCAACAACATTCTACCACTCGATTACTCATCATGGACCAATTGACTAGTCTTCATGGGCAGATAGAACAGAATATTTCTATTCGCTTTCAGTCGACTGAGCTATACCAGTTGACTCATAAACCCCTAACTTGGAGTTTTTCTCCCAAATATTTGACCTTACAATTTCGACATTGCCTTCTAGCTTTCTCCATCAGCCTTACATCCCTTAGATGTTTCCCAATGATTCACGTCTTGTCTTCAAGAGTTTCCTTTAGCCCTAAACTTGTTGTCAGGTCTTTCTTTGCCAAAAGGCTCCTCACCTCCGAAACTTTACCTTTGTCAAGTCACACTTGGACTTTCCTTCGCACCTGTCACTAATACACTCAACAACGCATATTAAATACAGGTGGAAGGTTTCAACTTGGCATGCGTAATGGAATGGTATGCACTTAAAGTGCATAATGGAATGGTATGCACTTATCTCAACCAACAAGGATGAATCTATGCTTCCATCAACCGATAGAAGGTTTAGTCAATGGATCGGTTCAGCCAATGGAACAACTTTTCAATAGACAAAACACAAGCTATAAAAGATGCCCTCGAACTTCAAGCCAGACCAACTTTTCCTGTGCAATCCTCTATTACATCCTTGTCATGCTTCTGCCTTTCTACGTCTCAACTTCACGTGCAAGCTACTACATCTAGAAGTGCCAACGAGCCTTATCTTCTATTCTTTGTCGGTATACTTTATATCTTAGCTTGCATTATTTTATTTTAAAAAGAGAGTAATGTGTTACTATTATTCTTTTTGTACGAATTGTTTCATTCCAAAGATTTTGGAAAGAAAGATTATAATGAATTGTCCAACAATGCGATCAAGGATTGCGGGTCTTGTAGTAGCCGCAGGCTTCAAACCAAGTAACCAAACTTGTCTTTTGTATTATTTTATTATGCTGCTTACTTTGATATTCGCTTTATGAATCGATACAAAAATATAAGTTTTTAACGAGTGATATTCACCCCCTCCCCTCTATTGCGTTTTCAATCATTCAATTAGTATCAGAGCAATGTCGCTTTGAATTAACTTAACTGTTTTTCAAGCACTTTAAAAATCTTTTCTTTTTCTTTAAAAAGGCTTTCTCTTAGTTGCATTCTCTTTATCTTTTATCTCGCACTAATAATTCCAAAACAAGAGCCTTGAAAATTCTTTTCAGTTATATTTTTGCAAGAATATTGATATCTTATCACGAAGGGAGAAGCATCATGAGCCTCTATCATACAATCAAGTTTATTTGAATTCCTGAAGGCAAATGATGGAATGTTTCGTAGGAAGTGGAAACCTCGAAAACTGGATGGCACTAAAAGAGGGGCACTCTCGAGATTTAGAGGCTACACAAGAGTAATGAACATGTTAATTAATATTTTACGTAATGAAATTATGTATATATTAGGAAAGTACAAAATGCCCATTAACTTTGGATTCAGCTGATTGAGCTTCACAAGGATCTGTCGAAGTTAGATGTGTTAGTATTAGCCCTAAAAGTCAATTATGAGATGATTAGGCTTATTGAGTTAATGGATATGAATTGACTATTAGATTGAGTCTAGTCTAAATTAGACTCATTGGGTTAGACCCAAATGAATCCAACCATTAGATTGGGTACAATTTGGATTTGGCTCATTAAGTTAAACTCAAATGGATTCGAATTAGACTCATTATGTTAATGAATTAGACTAATTAGCTTATTGGATTAATGGTTAATTTAATATATTAACATTCAATCTATTAAGAAGATTAATGATGATTAATGTAGATTAATTCATCATTAAGAGAAGAAGATCAAGAGACAAAATCCTTAGTATTCATTAGATGAATATAAAAGGATTGTTTGCTCATTTTTCATGAGAGATTTTGAGTTTCTTCTTGCCTTCTTCTTTTCCTCCTTTGGCCGAACAACAAGAAAGGGGCTAGCATGTCTTAGTTGTTCTCCAAGTCGTGAGTTTATGAGACAGACGGAACGTGTTCGTGTAGATATCGAAAGAGGTGTGAACATTTAATCGTGTTGAGATCCACCGAGGACAAAGTTAGGATCGGGAGTTCGTGTTTACGCTTCAAAGGTATAACTCTCAATCCAACTAGTATGTGGTTTCTTTCACATAGATCTTTTGGATAGGGATCTTGATGTTTATTCCGTTGCGCCCATGTTGTTCTGTGCTCAAGATCCCTACAAGATGATCAAGCAGAATCCGAATCTGAATCACGATCCGAGTCCAAGTACAAATCATCCTCTAACTCAGAAGAACAAGACCAAGTCAACTTCATTACACTAATGGCTAAGGAGGAGGCAAATGGATCCAAACCCGAGTCACAACAAGAGTCTAAATCCGAATCTGAGATGGCAATACTCAAGGGGGAGAATCCTAACGAGGGTTCAAAGGTAATATTGTAAATATAAAATTTAAAGATCACATAATATGTTTTAAATACAATAAAAGATGGCACTACAAAAGTGATCTCGCGCAGTCTATAGCTAGATAGCTACTTCTTGTCTGCCCATGGTCATTTGTGGTAAAGTGATATCGCCCAGGGTCAGCCGACAATGGATTGCTATACCCTGGGCTACTCACAGTGATCTGTGGTAGAGTGATCTCGCCCAGCCGTTAGCTAGATAGCTACTTCTAGTCTGCCCACGGTCATCTGTGGTAAAGTGATCTAGCGCAGAGAGGGACCTTGACATTTCAGACTTCCTATGGGCTATTGTGGTAGAATGATCTCGCGCAGTCTATAGTTAGATAGCTAGGTGTCTTAGTCACTTGTTTATTGGTGGTGGAGCGTTGCTCCCACATTTGCTGTATTGTTTGTAATGGGAGTGATCTCCCGTAGCCTGTAGCTAGATAGCTACTTCCTGTCGGTCCATAATGATCTATGGTAGAGTGATCTCCCGTAGCCTGTAACTAGATATTTACTTCTTGTCTGTCCATAGTGATCTATGGTAGAATGATCTCCCGTAGCCTGTAGCTAGATAGCTACTTCCTCTCTGTCCATAGAGATCTAAGGTAGAGTGATCTCACACAGACAAGGACATTGATATCGTATATTGCTATGGATTATCTGTGGTAGAGTGATCTCGCGCAGTCCACGGCTAGATAGTTGAATGTCTTGGTCATTGGTATTGCTTGTGGTGGAGTGTTGCTACCACATATGATGTATCACCGGTGGTGGAGCGTTGCTCCCACATATGATGTATTATTAGTGGTGGAGCGTTGCTCCTACATATTATGTGTTACTTATGGTAGAGTGTTGCTCCCACATATACTGGTTTGTTTGTGGAGTGTAGCTCCCACATTAGTGTTTTGCTTGTGGTGGAGTGATGCTGCCATACATGATAGTAGTACTTATAGTGGAGTGTGGCTCCTATGTTAGAAGATTTATCCCTCGTACTTGCACTGCTACATGCTACTGATATATTGTACTCATATTGATAATTACCTAACATTACTCATGGTATCATTTACATAGTAGGTTGATTATATAATCGATGCATTATATGTCATTATCAGATGGTGAGTTCTTTACTTTTGAGATTGCATACCTTTGATCTCTATATTTTTACCTGTACTATTTGATCATGCATTGTTTTATCTATTACCTGTTGAGTGACCCGCACTCACCACCCCTTGTACTAGTTTTTCTTTCGCATGTAGCAGATAGATGGTTGAGGAGTCGCTTGAAGGATCCTGGCTGTAGTCACGTTGAGTTCGTCTTGCGACTTATATACTTTCACTTATTGTTTTACTTGTACTTTCGTTTTCGGTCTTTGTATGGTATTTAGTTGTTCTGGTTTCTGATTTTGAACATTGTTGCCTTTTTTATTATGTGATTTGTGTTGTATCGTGGTGTAAGTTATGTCAACATACAGTGTGTGATTTGTACTTATATCAGCCGTGTGGGCTGAGTGTTAGTTTTTATCTTCCGCTGTATTTATAATTTTGTAGTTGTGATTACTTTCAGCCGTGTGATTGTTTATTCAACTGCGTTGTTGTATTTTTGTTTCTAGCCATGTTGGCTGAGAGTGTGAAGTATTGTTAGCTATGTATTCATGCTTCATATGTCATTGTTACAAGGGAGTGTTATCCGATTTTCATCGGACAACCTTGCCGTTGGAGTGTGACATCGACAGATCATGGAAACTAGTAGGAAGGATTCGGTAGCTCTGGAAGACTCGATATTGAATCCCTGACAGGTCGATGCGATGTTGAGTTCTGAAAAAAGAAGTCAGGTGGTGAAACCCCTAAGAGGAGGTAACCCTAAGTCCTGGTGAGTGAAGCTAAGTAGGGAAAACTTTAAGGGGGAGTTAACCTAAATCCTTATGAGTGAAGCTAGGTGGTAAAAACCCTAGGGGAGGTAACCTTAGGTAACGAGAAGTCTTAGAGGAGTAAACTCCAAGCAAGGTTAATCAAAAAGTTTCCAGCTGATCACATGCAATCGATTGGACCAGCGGATCTTGGTAAACTTAAATTTAGTTTTAATATAGTATTTTGCATTACTATCGTTGTTGTTGGCTAATTTAGTATTGCAGGAAAAGTTTTAGTGGATCAAGCAATCAGACACTAAACAGTAAAAGTCCAAACAGGTCTGGTGAACCTGATGTTTGACAAGTATGTTGAGATAATCAATTGAAGTAGAGCAACAAGGAGGTCGTGTCCTGGGAAGGGACAAACTCTAGGTCGCTGATCCAACTAAAGAAACTGGGAGATTTCCAAGTTTAGATCAAGACAAGAAAACGAGACAGGTCTTACTATCTTCTCTACTCATACATTATTTCATATTGTGCTAACTTTATTTTGAAGAAAGAATATTGTGTTTATATTGTCTAACACTATTTTGCATATTTTGGTCATTCCATAAATGGAACACTGATGTTCAATCGAAGGATTGAAGAAAGATCAGAGAATGAGATTCGATCAGAATGTAAAAGGGAACTTTTGGTTCCGTTGACGGATCAAGGGGATCAGTCAAAGAATAAGCTTATTTCCATATTTAATCTAGATTTGAATCAGAGCACAGAAGGTAAAAGTTGGTTCAGTTGATAGAACAATGTTGATCTGTCGACGGAACAGTGAAATTTCCGAGATCGGACAGATCGGATCTCAGCAAACAAGAAAGAATCTGTGGTTTCATTGACTGATAGAAGGTTCAATCGGCGGATTGGTTCAGTCGGCAAAACAACTTTTCAATTGACGGAACGCAATCTATGAAAGCTCTCGAGCTCAGAGCCAGACTAACTTTTCTGGTGCAATCCTCTGTTACATTCTGTTCGTGCTTTTGCCTTTCTGCGTCTTAACTTCACGTGGAAGCTACTACACCGAGAAGTGTCGATGAGCCTCATCTTCTATTTTTTGTAGGCATACTTTACATTTTAGATTGTATTATTTTATTTACAAGAAGATAGTAGATGTTACTATCATTCATTTTCATTGTATGAATTGCTTCTTTCCAGAGATTTCGAAAACAAAGATTATATCGTTGGTCTTGAAGTAGGAGTCGCGACAGCTTTGAACCAAGTAATCGAACTTGCCTTTTATATTATTTTTATTCTGCTGCATACTTTGATAATCACTTTATGAATCGATATGAAACAAAAAGGATTTTTTAACAAGCGATATTCACACCCCCCCCTCCCCACCCAAAATCACGTTTCCGATTGTAAGATGTGACCTAAAATAATAATTATTATTATTATAACAATAATAATAACAATAATAATAATAATAATAAT
>JBBPFQ010000118.1:1623471-1635014 GCA_037974815.1 Kaempferia elegans | reverse complement strand
ATGTGGATAATTTTCTGAATTTTTAGATTAAAAATAATTTTTTAATTATTTTTGACAAATCTGGTTTTTTATTTTTAAAAATTCAGATATTCAAAAAATAATTCTTCAAAATTTTCTCAAACTTGGTCATTATTTCAAACACCCTTAGAGAAATTTTCAGATTTTTTTTAATATATACCCCTATTTTTTGATGTGATCAAATGGGAAGAGAAAGTTAGGGGTTAAGAGGGAAATGTTTTTGTTTAACCCTAATCTTAATCCGAGTTGATGCACATCAAAAAAGAAGATTGCAAGTACTCCGAGTTAGTTTTAATGTAGTTAAGCGGGTTAAGTTAGGTTCTGTTGTATTTGATCCTAATGTCTAAGTGTGCAAGAACTTAAGAACATAAGAAGTCGAGTGGAAAACGCAGCTAGTAAAAAAGATGGCATGGGAATCGAGTTGACAGGCTCGGTGCATCCGAGGATGAGGTGTTGCGGAAAAGTACACCGGCGGACGAGAAGGATACGGACGACGCTTCCGAGGGAAGAGAAGCCGGAGCAGAAGACTTCTGGAGGAGAAGGTCGGAATTGAGTTCGGGTGAGCTTAACTCTGGATGACCGGAAAGTCACCCAAGCGAAAGGAGCAGCAGCCAGACAAGTCAATGCGAAGTTGACTTGTTCAGGTGGCTAGGCCAAATCCGAGCGCCTGAACTCCAGGCGCCTAGACTAGGTCTGAGCGCACGGACCAAGTCTACGCGCCCAGACCAGTTTGGTGCAGCATAAGCGCTCTGTCGAGCCATCGCAGTGTGGATAACTTTTGGATCCATGGCAGCATGGAGTTAGGCTCCCAGACCGGTCCAAGCGCCCAGGAAAGGATAAAAGGCTTATCACTTAGCCGTTGCGAAGAAGATTGAGACAACCAGCTGGGGCACCTGGACCGGGTCTAGGCGCCCGAGATGTGCCACTTCAACAAACGACTACTTCGACCATCAAGCTATAAATAGGGTCCTGGTCTTATGGGTTCATGACATCACTTTCTGTACTTCATTTTCGACTCTATTTTTCGTGTTTTCAATTCATGCTTTCAAACGTTGTACGGGAACTTTGCTCGAAGAATGAGACATTGCTAGTGCTTACATTGCTTTAGATTAGCAACCTTTTCAATCACAAACCAAGTAAATCTCGGTAGTCTTGTATTTATTTATACCCATTTTTTTTTATTATTAAGTGTTTGTCTAACTAAAGTCGAAAGAACAAAAAGGGTATAATCGTTATTTCAGGGCAATTCACCTCCTTTTACCGGCAGCATCGGGACCCACATTTACCACCTAATTCATAAAGTAATAAAGGAAATTAAGATACGTATACAATCACAAAAAAAAAGTATCACATTATATTGATATAATCATTGCAAGATGGGAAAACCAAATGGGAAACCAAATTGGTAGGTACGTACTTTATAGAATTTTTAATATTTTATTAATAATTATATATGTTTAATTATTTTAGATTATTATCTTAATATGATATATCAATATCGTTATAATTTTGCCACAAATGAAGATCTATTAATAGTCCTCAGAAATGTAATATTAAGACAACAAACAAATAAAGAATTAGCTGCTGAGCCTATTAATGAAAGTCAGTTATTTCGAAAGGCATATGGTTCTTTTAACAATTCTTTTGTAGTGTCTATAAAATGGATGCAAATAAATACAGTAAAATTATTACTAGTTACTAATTATCGTCAACAAATATAAATTATTACTAATTGTATTGTCTATAACTCTGCCCATGACGAATTACCCCGCCATGGCCTCATGGTCGGTCCCAAGTCCGAATAAAGGAGGAGGGTTACGTTAGATTACCTATGGCAGATGTTCAATGAATGAAAATATAAATACTATCTTAATTTTGTTCGTATTTTTCTTACAATTGAGTGATGGTTAAATATGGAGGGTTAACTCTAAATTTGAAAATGATTGCAGTATGAATGCTCACATACGTCTTCAAGTAGTTGTGAAAAAATTGGTGAACTCTCTCACTCATTCATTCCAAAGTAAGAAATCATTTTTTTTATCATCGCTTAAAGAAGATGGCCTATGTTCATTATAATATGCGTCTTTAAATAAGAAAGATAATAGAAGAGAAGGAAAAAAAAAATAAGAGTCTAATAATGTAGACCCATTTGATATTAGATTTGTCCATACTGAGGATGATCCTATGATTGATTAGTAGAGCGCTATCGAGGCTGAGAATCTGTTACTTGATGAAATAGGAGATCCAGTGACCATCTCAATCTCTTAATTAGCAAATTGAAAAGTATAAGCTAGAGGAGATGTCAACGAGGAAGAGGATGATGATGAAACTTTTGACCAAGAATTTCAATTTCAACTTTACCGTTTCTAGACCTCTAGCCATCATTTTCAAATTTGATGTTATTTTATCCCATGTCATAGTCCAGACATTATGTATTTCTCATAATATTTGTACTCCAACTCTCTCTTTAAAGATATTGTCTCTCATCCTTTAACTTCCACAACTAATCCTAAGAGGCATGTATATTTTTCTTCTATTGATATTATGCTTGAGGTATGTATCTAACACCATTAACATATATTGGGTGGTTAAGTTTTTTCTAAGGATGCTCTTGCAATCTTTACAATTTATTTTATCCCTCTTCTTGACTATAAGTCAATATGTCACTTATTATTCTCACTTTTAAATATAACCACATGTTTTTTTCTCTTACTGAAAAATATATTAACTATTATAAGTTCATAAGTTATCGCGAAGTCTAATATAACTTTTCTTTCTTCATTTCTTAGTCCAAAACCATGACCCCATACACCCTATTATATTTCTTATTTCTTACTTCTACATCCCCATTTAAATCTCTTAATAAAATTATCTCGTTTGTTGAAATTTTTATACTACCTCATCTGTGACTTCCCAAAACGTATTTTATTGTCTTCATCTAATCCTACTTAAATTGCATATAAGATAATTACATTATAGTTTATTTTACTACCACTATCTTGTGAGCTACAATATACTATATCCCCTCTTAACTCCTAGTACATCCCTAAACGAACTATCTACAAAATGCCTACTCCATTTTTTATTTTTCTCTTTCTTATGAAACATAACTTAAAACATGAGTTTTGTGTCATCTTTACCAAGGAGATACAAACCCTATAACGCATTCTTTTCAAGTAACAACCTAGTATTTACCACAATAATTTAATGACTTCATACATAATATTTACCTTTATTTAATGTTGGCTGACAACCTATCGCAACCTTCCTCTTTTATCCGAACTTAAGACCAACTGTGATGGAGTCTATTCACCATGGGAAAAATGACAATTTGATGCACGAAGCTCTCGGGAAGGAGTGTTTATTATACAGAGTCTTACCCTGCATCGTAAAAGATGATTTCTGTTACTCGAACCCGTAACCACCAAGACACATGGAAGCAATTTTAGCCTTATGCCAGGTTCCCCTTCAAGTCACATCAATTGTATGACTCATAGAAAAATAACAATTTTCTTTATAAAGGTGAGAGAGTAGTCAAGAAAGACAATTAAATAGAATAACAAGAAATAACAATAGGTAAGGTTGTAAGGGGATTCAACCATCAAGACAAAGAAGGCACATTAAAGAGTCTCATATGAAGGTAAGATTATTGTAATGTCAACAAAATATCAATTTTTCCACTCTCAACACTATTTCATTTAAGTGTACCAACATGATTGATAGTCTGTAGACAAAAGAGAATATAATAAAAGGGACTAGAAAAGTACAAGCATTTACGTTGGTGCCAAAATGAGCTTTCGCCACTACTTGAAAGGATGAAAAAATGCAGAATTTTTCAATTTGTTCTTTCACTAGGAACTATGTTATGTAAGAAAAATACCAAAAAAAAAAATAAAGGGATGGGATTCAGACCCCAAATATCAAAAAAGATTAGATGTGTAAAGTGTGTTGACTCTATTAGGGAACAAAGAGTCAAGGTTTAAAATCTTCACATCAGAGTTTCAGTCTCTAACCGAAACAAAATGGTTTCCAAACTGTTTCGTGTCATGTAAGTGTTTTGATATGGTTTTTGCTTTCAAATATAACTGTTTCGTGGCGTGTCAGTGTTTTGATATGGTTTCCCCATCCTATGGACCATTAGGAAAAATATATCACCATGAAATTGTAGAAAAAAAGTTTGTGGAATCTCCAAATATAGCTTGTCAAATTATAATACAGAATTTGGTAAGTTCAAATAGTAAGTTCTTTCAGTTGATTGTAATTTAGCTATATTTGATATGACATGCAAATAGAATCGCAAGATACCAAAATATGGGAGGCACTGGATCCAGAACGCAGTCCAATGTCATATGATGAAACATGGGCCCACTCACTAATTTTGAATAGCCACCTGAAATGCAACACATCAGCTGGATTTACTAACTAGAAAACAAAGATATTATTTCCAGGTGCAAGAAAAAACTCAGAAATAAGCTTTACCCATAAGATGCTTGTTTATCGGTTAGAAATCCACCGGTCATAATGTGATTCCCAGTACCCTCATCAAAACATAAAGACATATGGATCATATCATTCAAGTTGTCAAACTTCCCAAGATCCTCACCACATACAGGACAGTTATTGATCAGCGGTTCACTGCAGTACCACACATATAACAGTAACTCATAAAAAAGTTATGTAACAACTTGTTCATTACAGGATTAATCAATCAAATCCTATACCATCAGATTTCAATAATTTTATCTACAAGCATCTATAGTCATAATTTGGTGCGTGAATGAATTCTATACTAGAGGATTGTAAAATTTTTTCTTCAACCATTTATTGTCATAATTTGATGCGTAAATAGAAATGTGTCATTCATTAATAAATTTAACTAAATTGATGGGATAGCAACCTTATCAGTCAGCTTGTTAAGACTAGCAAAATTCAAGTCACATTGGTTATATAAAAGCTATTTTTAATGTCAAAATTAAATGTGAATGAGAATAAAGTGTAGTTTTTAAGGATTTTCATATCTTTCTAGATTAGCAAGAAATATAACATTAAGCTGAGACAACCACCTCATTGCTTAACCACAATCTAAGATATACTAAACTATTAAATTTTAGATTTAATAGGACCAGATTGGCATAAATTGTTGTGTTTAGCTATCAAATTGTTAATCCTAAACCCTATAGTTCGGGATACTCTAATAGAGTAGCCATTCTTAATGAGGTAACTTTAACAATTGGAGCCACAACTGGTAAGAATGTAGTCATGACAAAGTTGCACATGGACAATACCTTTCCTGATGAACAGCTAGAAGTGTAGCCAACTCATCTAAGTCAACTACGCCATCACCATTCTTGTCTGCTCGCTCAAAGAGCTCTTTTGTCTACTTAAGAAAAATGAATAATAACCATGAATATCAACATCAGAATGATCTTGGTGTGATGAAAATTACTTACAGGATCAAGAAAGTTAGTGTGATAAGTAAACAGAAAGACAAACAAAAACATTTAAATAAACAGGAAAATTACTGACCTTACTTGCTGCTGTTTGATTACCAAATGCATTGATCAACTCAGCGAATTCAGAATATGATAGTTGACCATCACTGTTTAGATCCTACAGAAAATATGTAAAATTTCAACTCTTATCCATTATCCAGAAAAGTGGTTTACAATCTAATGAAGTCAAAATGTAGAGTTTTGAGTTTAGAGTCAAATATTATAACTTAAACCTTGTGGACAACCATTTGGAACTCTGTCATGGATATCTATTAAACCATCAAAATAGCCTTAGTAACCTATCAACAAATGCATGGATACAGAATTCCCTTCAGTGACTGAGTGCTACATTAAAATGACTCCTGTCATCCAGTTTACTTAAAACTTATTTAACTCTCTCATAAACCAAACATAATTTACTGGGTTTGAAATCTTCTTCCAAGCAACATGACCAAATTATTGGAAATCAATATTCAAGACACATACAATATATCTACTTATTAATTCACAATGGAATGGAAGATCCTAAAATGCTCCATCAGTTCAAATCATAATATAGTGAGGAAATCATGTTCTCAGGTTGAGTTTGCAGAGAGAAACCCTCAGACAGAAGGATATTGGGTAAATGTAGATATTCCAAAAAATGTAATCTAGTCATAGTATATGAAATGAGAATACACATGACACAAAATTATGAAAGTTCACTTGTTCGTATTGTTTAGTGGTGAATGTGCATTTGCATTAGCACAACTTTTCATACCTGATATACATGCAGAGTGACATAAATATATTTGTGCCCTGAGTATACATAAACATAATATACAAAGGCCTTCAGAGTGCCATTGATAATTTCTCTATGATGGAGAATTAGATAAAAAAATGCTAAATCCCATGGCAAAATTGATGGTTTTTTGTTAAAAATGGAACTAATTTTACAATAACTTCACTATTAGCACTATGCACATGAACAAAATAAGAATAAAAAAAAGGACAACCCGATGTATGAAACTCCCGCCAATGCGTGATCGCAACAAGAACCAATCCAAAGAAGGGAACAGGGGAGGAAGAGAGCAAGTCAAGGGCCGTAGGGCTCGACCGTTAGGGCAAATCTTTCGTAGTTTTGAATAGTCATTCATGACGTTGCTGAGGTATGAGTGATTATTATAGCGACATGGACGGGGCACATATGAGCCTATACTAGAGAGACATGTGAGATCAATATAGAGACAACCAGGCCAAGGGAAGAGATCCATTCTTTATAAGAGAACGGGAAACATCAAGATTGGGATAAAAAAGAATTCAAAATTTAAAGAACATAACCCTTACATTGATTCCTTTTTCTAAGAAAAAAAATCAAGTTAATAAATCACAAAGGCGGTACAATTTCTTCGAAGTACTTAATGGAACTTAACTAAAGAAAGGAAAATAAAGAAACAGAAAGAAATACCACAATTGATAAGATACGGCGTGCAAAGGATTTTTCTGTTTCAATTGGATCCTGTCACATAGCAAAAGAAGCAGCTTCATAAACATAGAGAACCAAGCCCAGTATTTCTCTTGCTTCACACAAAATACTGCAGGATGAGTATACCTCAACATAACACAGAATTGAAATAGTACCCACGATCATATTAGCTGATGATGGATCTAAGAGGTTCAATACCTCAATGTTATCCTCGGATTCCTGCAACCATTAGTAAGGAACAATTCTGACTCACAAAGATGAACACATGCTAGATGACAGTACTAGTGGAATTTTATGTTAAACTACAATCAATTACATGAAATACTTAGCTTAAAGATAATATACAGATAAAAGGAGGACAAGCATAGTAAAAATATCAACCATCAATGACATCAATTATCACAAGAAAAATAAAATTTGATCTTTACAGCACAGAATGGGGAGTGAAATTGGTACAGGTATGTGAGGATTCTTCCACCTTGTAGACACTTACTGTTTCCCTGACTTAGAGTAGCTTCCTTGATATCAAGTAAGGCGACATGAGCCAAGGGGATGGTCCACTGAGCTGAAGGGTGAGACGATGTGACAACAAGGGCAAGGCAACACAAGAAAAGAGGAAGTCAAGACCAAGTAGGTGCTTCTTCTTGCCATGAGGAGGCAACATAATACTTCCAGGTGAAGCTCTCCCAAGTAAGTCATCAACCGACCAAAGTTTTAGCTCCTTCAATTAAGCTGCCTTCTTACTCCTCCTAATTCTACCATCCTAATTGGTACTCTTTTTCTACTTCCAGATTCCTCCCTTCTCTTAATGATGCCACTACCACAACAAGTTGGTAAGGCACAAGAACAGTAACATTCTAGCTGAGGGACAATAGCATAGCTCGGAGCGTGAAACTTAAACCTTGATTTCTATCAACTTGGTCAATTTTATCATTTACACTTTTACTATTTCTAGCAAGTCTACTATACTTTGCTTAAGTTAGAAGAGACCAAGTTACTGTATGACCCACAAACTAGGCTTTTGTCTCATTGGTTTCATTATTTACACAATAATAAAATTGTTTGTTAATGTATATTTTTTCTTCTCTCTCATGAGATTATTATTAAGGCCATCACACTATAAAATTATCATTCAAGGAACACATTCATCCTAGTGGTACATCAACTGATATTAGAACCTAACTTTACTCCTATACTGTGCTCCCTCACAATACCCATCAATATGAGAAAATTTTCAATGGGAGAAGGGAAAATTACAAAAATAGGTATAGGAGAAGCATGAAGTACATTGCAAAGTTAGAGATAGAACTAGAGCATCCATCAAGAAGTATCACTGAACAATGCTAAGAATTATCAAAACCAGACAACAAACTTTGGCCATCGTGAACTCTTCCTGTGGGTGATTTAGATTTCTAGGATTCATATATAACAAGATGATACATAATAACTTCACCTCATTTATCTCAGAGGGCAACAAAGCATACACTTGAATCTCGCAACCCACTTTTTTTAAATTTAAAGTACCATCATAAGTCATTTCAACTTTGTCAATTGACTATTCAGTAGACTACACTTTGCACAAAAATATTTTGCTTGCAAGCAGATCATCTTTAGTCAACTTCTTAATTGATTCACTATGGCAATCCACTGAAATTAACTTCTAGTTGATGACCAAACTATAGTCAAGTCTTCACATAAGTCAAGTTCCTGAATCACAAAATACAATTCAACTCTCACAAATCATTTAAGAATTTACATGTTGCTATTTTACTTTTCTTGTGAGGCAACCCATCAATTCTTCAGTCCCCCAAATTCACCAAGCTCTCGATTCATTTCACATGTCATCCTTCTCCAATCTCCATTGAAGCTCAAAGGTATCGAGCCAACACCACTCAATGCTTCTTACCTGTGGCCCCTTTGAGTGCCCAATACATCTTTCTTTGATGTCCAGGTGACTCTAGTGGACCTCTAAACTACTGAGCAACACCACCTTCACCGTGCCAAGTCATCAACCACAACTTGATCTCATCAGGTCACCGAATCTGCGAGCTTTATATGCATCCTACCAAGTCCCACAACAACTTAAAGCACCTATTAGTTATCTACAAAAACCTAACTTAAACCCTTTTCTTAGGACATTAAAATACCTTAGTCAAGCACAGCCACCTGGGGCACAATTGCACTACCAAAACATAGTACCTGCCTTATTTCATTTAGCATAACCTATAGTTGGGGACACTAATAAAAATACAAGAAATAAAAGTTTGGTATGATCCAAATACAAAAAATGAGTGTCTAACAGAATAAAGAATACACAATTGCATTTCCTTTTTATTTCTTCCAATATATAAATGCATAGGAACCACTAATTATGCAATTTTTCCTTTGATACAAGAATTATTACTTGAATTTAGACAAAATTTTAATTTTATTATATATTATATTTTGCCTTCAGAGCATATTGGGGTGTGGTTGAGTCCTTGGGGTAAGGTTTGTCATTAGGGAGTATGTTTAAATTGGATCAAATTCAGATTTAATTTGATTAGTTTAAAATCAAACAAAATTTATTTTAATTCAAACCCAATTTAAACATTCAATTGGAGAAAAAGTTTAATCATTCAATTGGAGAAGTTTGAAATGAGATTAAAATTTTTTTTTTTTTCCTCCCTTCTCTCTTGGGTTCCTCCCTGCCACCCTCCCACTAGATCTCTCACTTTCACGCTGTGTCTCTCAAAAGCAGCCACTTGATCTCTCCTCTCTCTCATGAAGTCGAATAATCTCTCCTCCCCTGCTTGATAACGGAGAAGACGACTCTCACACAACCTCTCCTCTCTCGTACAACACCAAAGGAACCATTGGATTGTGCTAGTTCTTCCTTTCTTCAATAGATATCTTTGTCTCTCACTATTGATATCGTTATCTCATCTCCTTTGCTTCTCCTTCAGTGTTGGCACACCATTTTACAGCTTGTTGCATTCTCCCATTTGTCAATAATGTCGATATCACCATGTGTCGTGGTGTCATCGAGATATCGGAATAATTTTTTTTTTTTCAAATCGAGCAACATGGCTCCTCAAACCTTGGTGGATATCTAAGACAGTTTTCCTTTTCATGAAAGACAACAATATCCTCAAATAATAGTGTTATATAAAACAATAAGAACCAGGTGTTATATTAGTTTTGGAAGCACCATGAACTTAACACAATGGTAGAAGATGTTATAAGAAAACAATAATAAAAGGAATTAATTGTCGATGAGATTAAGATGTACATAGAGAGAAGGAATGTCTCTAAGTAGAGACAGAATAAAAAGGATAAACGTAAGGTGGACAGAAATTTTTCCTAGGTGATTATGAGAAAAGTTAATGTACATTATAGGAAAGAGAAGGAAAATAAGTTGGCAGATGGAGAGAAGGGATGAATCTACAACGGTTTGTGATAGGAGAAGTTACACATAATCGATAGGGGGATTGCTAAGGAGGTGAACGAGCCTCACATGTTTATGCACAAAAGTAAAATCATAAGAGGGCCAATGGGCATTTCTTTTTTTTAAAACCTAATCACTCCTTTTTTTTTTTTTTTTTTGAGGAACCTAATTGCGGAAGACCTCTCTCTCGCATGCAATCCTATTGTTGCTTCTCATGGTCACCGAACAATGGCCACATTGTTGTTACCGCCACCTACACCAAATTGTCCCCCTCTCACTTACAACTCTACCTAACATCACCGTAGTCCCTCGTTGATTAGTTGTGTCACTGCTGATTGCACCACTGTCACTCGTCGCTAATTATGTTGTGGCCTACACCATCCTCCAGATTTGTGTCCTCTCCCTCTCTCTGTTTCTCCATCTCATCCAAAAGCCCAAAGTCAAAAGTCAAAATCCTCCCAATGAGTGACGTTGATTATTTTGAGTCTCACATTAGCTTTTTGAGTATCTTGAGAACAACGAGAGAAATGGTGAAGATTTCTCAATCAGAAGCTCAAAAGTACCAAAAAGGCAAGATTAAAACTCATAAACAAGGTGAATGTCATAATTTTTGAATAGTTATTTAAACGCCACTTATGGATGCACAAAAAAGTAGTTGTGGAAAATCAAACTATCCTAATTTGGATGATTCTAATATTCTACTATAGATGTTAATATCTTGTATTATAGCTATTCCTTGTAATTAGCTATTTTCTATTAATTAGTTTCCTATTAATTAGGATTGGTTTCCTATTAATTAGGATTTCTATATTAGCTTTTATTGTAGGTAATACCTTGTATATATATACTACATCTATTCATGAATAAGATGTACTTGAGTTTTCCGCTCAAAACCACATGGTATCAGAGCCTAGGTTAACCTAGAATCTATTTTTCTGCCAACAACGTCTGCAGCCATAAAACTCCAGCGACTCCTCTCCTCTGCAGCCTTAATCTGCAACCTCTTCTCTGTAGTCCTAAAACTGCAGTGGTCTCCTCTGCAGCCCTAAACTGCAGTGGTCTCTTCTGCAGCCCTAAACTGCAGTGGTCTCCTCTGCAGCCCTAAAACTACAGCGTCTCCTGATATCGGCGTCTTCTCTCT
>JBBPFQ010000118.1:1543821-1559046 GCA_037974815.1 Kaempferia elegans | reverse complement strand
AGCAAAAATAAGATATACACATGTTATTCATTAATTTAAAAAAGCTTAATATAAAGTCCAAAGAGAAATTATATGGAGAATTCTAAAAAAGAGAGGTGTAACAGCTAAACTAGAATCTTAGCAGGAAACACTAAAAGGAAAATGTTTTAGACTTAGTAGAATAACGACAAAACATATAGAATTTAAGTTTAGCAATATTAGATGTAATGAGAGATAGGAGACGACGAGTTGCATGGCACAAAGAGCTTTAAATATTTAAGATCATTTTAGCAAAACGATGGAGGGATTGAGAGAGATGTCTTACATATAATACAAGAAGGATGATTGAAATGGAAAGTATTGAGTGTTTTATGTAATCGTAAAGTACTTCTAAAACTTAAAAGAAAGTTCTACAAACCCGCAATTAGACCTGCTATGTTATATGGAGCTAAATGTTGGGCTATGTCTCGAGCATATGAGTAGAAAATGAGAGTTGCAGAAATGAGGATGTTAGGGTGGATGTGTAGGCATACGATGATAGATAGAATAAGAAATAAGGACATTAGAAAGAAAGTCAGAGTTGCATCTTTGAGGGAAAACTCCGAGAGACACATTTAAGACGGTACGGGCATGTACTAAGACGATCAATAAATGCTCCAATTAGAAGATGTGAAACTATGACAAACACGCATATCAAACGAGGAAGACCAAAAAAAGACATGGTTAACAATAATAAAATAAGATAAATGTATTTAAGTATAGATAATAATATAGCTGGAGATAGAGTTCAATAGCATAAAAGGATCCATATAGCCAACATCATCTAGTAGAATATCATCTAGTAGAATAAGGCTTGATTTTTATTGTTGTTATTATAAAACTAGGGAAAATTTACTCCGTATCTCATTATGCTTTTCCTGATTTCATAATGAACTCCTATACGGCAAAGAAATTCAAAATGAGTTACTTTCTACAATTTAATTTTTTTAAAACATATCCATTGTTCAATTGTCAATCCCAATTAAGCATCATAAAAGAGAAGGATAAACACTGAATAAAAATTAAAGGCGTCATGTGGAAATAACTCTCTTTATTCTATTTGAAAGGGGGAAAGGAAGCTAACAATTGTATTATTATTTATCCCCGTCAATGTGATATTGAACTTTATTGAAGATACGAGATGTTGGATCATTATATCTTCCCAAAAAGAATAAAATTTATTCATTTCTTTCATATCCCCCAAGATTAACAATTAACCTCTTTCCTACAACCCCAATCCATGCCTATTCTTCCTTCCATAAGAATCTAATTTAACTAAGAGAGTTTGCTTGGCCTTGGGTTTTTGTGCCATCTTGGAATTTTGGTAAGACCTTGAAACTCTGCTTCATTCTTGTGAAGGCTTAAAGAAACCTAGACAATCAACATGAGGGCATAAGGGGAAGATAGACCTATATGAGAATTTGAAATCTACATTTTTTATCATGCTTGTAGAAAGACAAGAGGAGAAATATTTTCCTTCTTACTGGATAGGGAAAATTTAGGGTGGTTATGGTAAGTGTTCATACCTTGTAACATATGTTCAATGTATAGGGTTCAACTTCATAGAGAAGATTAGAACAACAAGCTGATAGACGCTTTCATTTTTGACATGTGAACAAGGTGGGCATAGTTGGATACGTTGTTGGAGGCAAGCTAATTATTGATATATATTGTTGAATTAACACCATAGCTTTAGCCATATACTGCATCTTAGTGTGTCAGCCTTAAAATATAAAGGCATTGGCATTATTTTTATCACAACATCAGCTTAGATGCATGGTACACAGTGAAGGGTGTTGGCCCTCATTACGTATGTATGATTTGGATGTTTAACCTAGCATATTGCATTTTTTTTGTTTCCATTGACTCAATTTTCGATCAAATGTATAGGTGAGATTGATATGGTGGATGGCCAAGTGTACACT
This sequence comes from Kaempferia elegans, assembly GCA_037974815.1. Lineage (NCBI taxonomy): Eukaryota > Viridiplantae > Streptophyta > Magnoliopsida > Zingiberales > Zingiberaceae > Kaempferia > Kaempferia elegans. Next base: position 1,557,103 of record JBBPFQ010000118.1, on the reverse strand, counting down.
AAACTAAATTGTTTGATAGTAATAAGCATTAGTCTGATAAATCTTGAATTATTTCTTTAGTGTGTAAATGCATCCAATACCATCCAGCATGCCTAGTGAGATCAAGTTCTTCCTTAGATTTGGTATGTGTCTGACATCACATAAAGTTCTGATCACACCATCAAACATCTTGATCTTGATGTTCCCTATGTCGATGACTATAAGACACATCATTCCCCATCACACATTGAATCAAAATCCACCGCCCAATAGGTGTTAAACCACTCCTTGTTTGAAGTCATGTGATATGAATATGCAAAGTCTAAGATACATACATCCGTCAACTGCTTTGAACTCGACATAACTGATAGCATATCTCCATCACCGCTCTCTAAATTTTTCTCTTCAACAATATTTGTAGACTTCGCCAACCTACCTTTATTCTCTACAACATATTTCTTTATCTCTGGACAATCTCTCTTTATATAACCTATGCCTCCATACTTGTAGCACGTGATCATTTTCTTCCTTCTCGATTTAGATTGAGCCTTGTTGTGCTACTCGGTCCATATTGTGTTTTGATCATACTATGCTCTTAGTCACTATTCATCACAAGTCCTTCTCCTTGAAAAAAAAAACTTCATCACTACTTTCTTCCTATCAAACTTTACAAAAGATATCCCTGACATGTTGAGAATAACCAAATCCCTATGCCCTGACACCAATTGTTGCACTCCGTCAACTTTCTTCCTCTTCGCCTATAATCGCAGAAGAAGAAGAGGAGAGACGGAATATGATCGCTCACCACAAGGCAATGAAGAAATCCCATGCAAGATAAAGCACAAAAAGAAAACCAACAACCAGAAGGAAAGAAGATCAAGAGACAATGGAGCAATACCATTGTTCAACAACGTGCTTACTCTACAAAATGGTTGAAGCTTTTACAAGAATTCTCTCAACACCTTACATAAGGTTACAATGCTCCTATATTTATAGTGCCCAAACCCTTACATGATATCTCATATGAAAAGATAAAAAAACCCTAGAAATCTAGGTCTTCCTATCTCCTTCAGAACACCACATGATTGTGTCGCGTCGTGTGAGGGTTTCCATAACTGGACATAGCCTGGCCGTGTCCAGGGGCACACTCATGCTTGGGCGTACCAAAACTATAGAATCGGACACGACCAAGCTGTGTCTGGGGTCGCGGTTGTGTCATGTTGAATGCGGAGACAGACACAACTAGGCCATGCCCGAGGGCATGACCGTGTCACACCATGCATAGAACTGTACACGGCCATGCCATGTCTAATGGGCAAAGTCGTGCCCCTTTCTCCTTTCTTTTGTGATGGTTTTCATGTGTCTTTCACTACCCTATCCACCAAAATTGATCAACGAGAATTGATACCCCTAATCGAACTCCATCAACTGTCAAAACACTATTGTAGGAAACAACTATCCTAACTTTACTATATAAGAAATATCTATTTATTTTGAAAACAATTTTATTACCAATGCAACCAATTCGATTTTAGTTTCACCTAAATCCAATCTACCTCTAAAATTAAATTGACTAGAATAAAAAAAATCTCATTTTAATAATCCATATTGTTACCAAAACAACACTAAATGTAGCCATCACCACCAAATCACTAAACAACCAAATTTGACAAACAAAGTAATCTTTAGTGTCGGCTAAAATGACATTATCTTTCCCAAGCGTTCGGATAATGCTGGAACGAAAGACCCCTAAATACACACACCCACAACCACACCGACTAGCACAACTCCAAAACTTCCCCTCTGAAGCGTACAAAAGCCGTGGTTTCCAGTGGGGCCCAACAAAGTAGATAATGCTTTTGCACACTCCGCGCCCGCCTTCTTGAATGGCTTTGTGGACGCGTGGGGAAGTCTGCTCCGTCCGCGTGGCATCGAGGCGGCCTTCTTATGGCTCGGTGCTCTCGCGGTTTACTCGTTTCTGAAGCAACGCGGACACTGAGGGAAGAGAGACTTGAGGAGGAAGAGGAAGCAATTAGGGTTTGGTGGAGTGAGGAATTAGGGGACGGGGGAGGTGGGCTGGGTTTGGGACTTGATCGTCTCGGCGCTGGATGATTTCGGGCAGAGATGGTCCTCGTCCCGGTGCGCAAATCCTTCAAGGACTCGCTCAAGGTGCTCGAAGCTGACATCCAGCATGCCAACTCAATGTGAGTGGAATTCGTCCGCCGTCGATCGATCTCGCGATCCCCTTCCGAATGGTTGGATTTTTCCGTCCTGTCGGAAAAGTCAGTTTTTTTGATGTAATTTCGTTTTTTTTTCTCTCTTGTCGGCAGGCGAATTTACGGTTTTCTTCCCCTTTTGAGTTTTTGGTACGATTTCAGCTATAATTCCTTTGTGAATTTCTCGAGAATAGTTGTGAGTGTTGGCATTTTCTGTAATTCTGTTTGTGTTGTCGTTGTCCATTCTATGTGAGCTAGAGATTATTAGGTAGATTTGCCGTCTTCTTTATTTCATTTTGTTAACTGTGAAGTCGTCCAGGAAATATAGACTCATCCGACTCTGTTCTATTGCCTATGAAGGTTAATTGTTTTTATAGGATGAACAGTCACATGTATCCTGCTCTGGAACAAGTTAAAATTTCGATAAGAATATACATTGTATGGTTTCATATCCGCATTAAACGCTGATCATCTGGATGGTAACAAATTGAGTCAGTTCTTGTTCATTATTGTTAAAGCCTATATAAAGCGTGAAAGGAGTGGGAGTTATTCTCGTGTAGATTTTGGTTTTTGTAAATTATCAGTCAGAAGTGTTGTCGTATTGTATGTGGAGGTTTTGCAGTAAAAAATATTCCCGAGATATTATCTAAGATGAAAGTAAGGAAAACTATGGTGAAGTTTTTTAACATAAGAACGGTAAATAAATTTCGTGTGTGAGTACCAATAGCTAATATAGTCAGGCCCGTCAATCATCATCATGCGTCTTATTCTGCTCGCTTCTGGTGGGATTCGAGGCCTTTGTTTTCAGATGTGGGGTGGAATGAATTGGTACTACTTTTTCCTACCTACAAGTCAACTATCTTCTCTTCCTTTTTATTGCCTTCATTTGTTCAATTGTTCCTATTTTATCCTTTTAATTTGTTTGGGTTAAGGATCTAATCTCAAGTCAGTATGACTGATCCCAATTTTAATAACCCCAAGTTCATCTCTATTGAGCTTCTGTTTCTGGTATTTGTTTTTCTTTCTTTTCCCTTCTTTCCTTTCGAAATGAATACAGGTCTGGATATTTCTAATGTATTGGCTCAACACCATAATGTTTTACACTATGATAACTTTTCTTTGGGTACCACTAGACATTAGTATCTAGTTTGTCTTTTTTTTTCCCTCGTTGCTTTGTCACTTTGCATGTGTACCTTGTAGTTCCAAAGATCTGATATTTTTTACGTTTGTGTGAGACATTTGTGTGTCCTAATCTGATTTTCTGTTCTTTTTAAATTGCAACTCTTATTCGACTTGCAATAATGCCTTGATTATAACAATTTAAAACTTGGTGAAATACTTCATAAACTAATCAGACATTGGAAAGGAAGAAAACTTATGTTCTAGTCTTGTTGTTGTCTCCACATTATGACGTCTAATGTCAGTTGAGGTGCAGAGCTTCAGATTTCCCAAGAGAATATGATGGCTCTTGTCTTCAGATGCGAATGTCATACACTCCAACTGCACATTTGTTCCTTTTCCTAGTACAATGGACAGACTGTAGCTTTGCAGGGGCTCTTGGTCTTTTGAGAATTCTCATTTATAAGGTTATCATATGCAGCTTCTGATTTTTATGATTATCTAGCTAGTAGAAACATATTGAATTTTGTTTCTCTTGTTTTCTTCTTCCCTCATCTTTGTATGACCTTTTCATTTTTTGATTATGTAGGTTTATGTTGATGGAAAGACAACAATGTCTATTCAGGAAAGGAAAGCGAGTATCAAGGAGTTCTATGGTATTCATAGATTTCATACTGTCTTAAGTTCAAAAATGCTATCTCTGAATATATCAGTATCCTTGTTATGCCCTTTACATTTTGTATATATACAGGTGTGATTTTCCCTTCTTTAATGCAATTACCGAAGGGCATAACTGACATGGAAGATAAAAGGCAAAAAACCATTTGTATGGAAAGATATAGGAGAAGGGAAGAAGATGACGGAAAGCAGCAAATATCAGAAATAGAAGCTGAGAGAGAGGAAGAATGTGCTATTTGCATGGAGTCCAACAGCAAGGTTGTTTTGCCAAATTGTTGCCATACTATGTGCATGAGGTGCTACCATCAATGGTATGTAATTCTCCATCAGCTTAGTTACAGCCATGATAGTTCAAGTATTTAAAGAATCCGACAATGTAACAAAAGCTACTAAAGAATTTCGTTAAAATAACTTTATGCATTTGGAAGATGATATCCTTGCTAAATGGCAAGCCAAATTCTGGGATTTTCCTTATTCTTCTATGCTTCTCTTCTTTTTGACTCTCTAGTCTCTACCTTCTCTTTTTAGTAAGGAAGAATCCGATCAAAAGTTATTGCTGCTTTCATAATTTCAAGTGTTCATTGATATAGATCAACATGACTGAAATATATCATTTTGGCTATATATAGATAGCAATATTATGTTGGCAGGGTAAATATCATTGTGTTGCTCATGCTGATACTGTTTATTCATTGAGACAACCTATATTTTACAGTACTAGATATAAAAAAAAACTCTCTTCCAATGACTTATTTTTGCATTTTGTTTGTTAGTCACGGTGAGGGGTCAAATAATATATCAATAGAGTGGAGAGAGGAGAAAACACCAATTGAAGTGCTAATAAAGAGAGTGGCATTAGTCAAATAAATCGAGATATTTATCTCTAGTTCTAAACAAGAAATTAAATTTTGTGTCGTGTCGGTCAGCACGAGCGGAATTTACCTTTATGCAGTGCGAGGCCGTCGTGACTCTCCCATTAGCCTTGTAGTTGCGAGGCCTTGTAGTTGCGAGGTCACCATGAGCTATCGCAACCCTACAACTCTGTGGGGTCATGAAGGCTCATGGCACTGCAATCTCGCAGCGACCTCCATGGGTCGCAGTAACACCACAATATTTTTAAAATTTAGGTTATTTTTTAACTGTTAATTCCTTTTCTCTATTAATTTTTCCTTCTTAAATTTTTCCCCTTTCTTTTATCCATTATTTTTTTTCCTATTTCATTCATTAATTTTTTTCCCTTCAACAAAAAGGTAAACATAGCAAAAAAATGATAGTTAATTTTTTCTCTCCTTATCTCTTCACAAGTTAAGTAGAGGGGAAAAAAAACTCTTAACTTTAAAATGATTATCCTTTTTCCTTCATTATTCGTCCACTAGATAAATATAGAGGAAAAAAACTTATAAAAAGGTAGGAAATAGATTACTAAGAAAGATAAAAAAAAACTAAATATAATATAATTTCTAACTTTATAAAATATGCTACTACTAACAAACTAAATTATTTTATATTTATATTTGATTTTATTTTGAACTGATCAAAACAAATCTAAATCAAATCTAGTTTAAACCTACTTGATGTTGCCATGTTAAGTTGGTGAATTTCATTTAACCTGAATTGACTTTTACTCAATGGTATTAAACATTTCATGAGATAATATTACAATTTAAATTCAACATTCAACATTTCAAATATAACTTAATAATAAACATTTATTGTGATCAGATGTTAATAAAAATATTTTTATTTAAAAAAAGCACCTAAACCGGATTGACACGACATGATATGACATTAAAATCATACCGTTCTGGTCATAAATCGAAGTTTCGGCGTGGCTCGAAATTTTAAAGCTTGGTTCTAAATGTGCCAATTTAAATTCAACTCACACTAATTATTGGGTCTGTGTGAGAAAGTTTCAAAACCCCATGTCTTGAGAGTTGGGACTGTTATTTAATTTTGTGCTTAAAAATGTACTTAGTTGATCTTGCTAGGATTCTACCAGAATCAATGTCTCATCTAATGCATAGACAAAATTTTTAGTATTAGTTTGAGTTGATCTCTGTAATCTTTGAAGTGTGCTAAAGCGTGTTGAGCCTTGATGCAACAAGGTACTTAAACTATGTCATTCTGAAACTCAAGACACCAATGAGAAGGCAAAAATAGGGGGAACAACTCAAGATTGGTAATATTTATGGAGGATCAAGAGTTATCCAAAATAATGATGGGAGAAATTCAACAAGGATTTCACATCAAATTCCACTTTGTGAAACTTGATATGAGGAGTTACTAATGTGGCACACATTATGTATCAATCTTGAAGGCATTTGGATGGATGAGATGTTTATCCAATAAATTACTTTGAGATGGTCAAACAGCGGGAAGATGATGTAATTCATGCGCTTTGAATTAAACTTTGAGAAGTTATTACCTATCCAGACAATTTCAGCCAATAAATGAAGATCATTATACGGTCTGGCTAGATCCGCCTGTACAGTTTGGCCACGCGGTGCTTCGTTATTGAATAGACACTCGACATTCACTTAGCGGCATATGAAGGAGTGAAGGTCACATGGGAAGAGGCTTTTGGAAGCATTAGAAACCTGCTAGCTTTATAGTGTGTTTAATAGTTCTTAGGCGACATATATTCTCTGCTTACCTAATCTTTTCAACCTCAACCAGTTTAGCTCAACATAGCTCCACCACACCTCATAGCCTAAGTTCACCTAAATCCCGAATGCTAAAGTTAATTAAACAATATTGACCTCGAACAATCTCCTTACCTTCCAACCAAACTCAATCGAGTTTGACTTATCTCCTGGTAGTTAGGCTGTAGCTAACTACCCAATCAGTCAAATCTTCTCAAGCTGGTTCCCTTTAGTTAGTTTTCCAAATCAAGGTGCAAAATAGACTCGACAGCTAGTAGACTTCTGTATCATAGTTTTGACCTAAATAGTTTTGTTTTTACTGGATGCCAGAGATAAATGAATAGCCTTTCTATCTTTGCATGAAATACCAATGGACCATAGTAGAGAGAGAAATGAATATCCTTGCTTTCTTTTGTGTGAAATTCCAACGGGACCATAAGTTCTGCATTTTGTGAGTACCTCAATAGAACTGGTTCATGACTTCATGTGTTATTTGGCCTTGCATAATTTGCCCAAACTGATGTCACGATTGACTGAATATTCTTTTTCATATGCAATGCATGCATTTCTGCCTACACATTGTAGAAAAGTGTAAATCACTAAAAAAAACAACTATGCACTCTTGATTTCTGCTTGAATATCAAGACCATATTGTTTGTTTATTCGAACCTATTACCTGTTTTTAAAGTTTTTTACCGGTCGTGCCATTTAATGATTTACATTTGAATTTTACCTTTTTACTGTAGCATCACATTTTTTTTTTAATGAAGGTTCTCAGTGTGTGTGTGTGTGTGTGTTTTGTGCCTAAATTCATTGAGATATGACAAATCTCTACTAAGCAATCAGATTTATCAGATGTTCTTGTTAAATCACATTCTTTGATGCAGGAACGCAAGATCACAGTCATGCCCCTTCTGCCGTGATAGTCTGAAGAAGGTAAACCCAAGTGAACTATGGATTCTCACTGACAAGCGAGAAGTTGTTGACATGGCAACAGTGATAAAAGAGAATTTGAGGCGCTTGTTCATATATGTAGAGAAGTTACCACTAGTTATGCCAAATTCAGTTATGAATGTCTATGATCCGCATGTGAAATGACTCGCCAGCGACTGCTGCTTCACCTATGACGTCTTTTATTCTTTCTGCTGCAGCTTGTTCAGAGATCGATCTCATCAGAGGATGATATTACATTCCTGCTTCAAGGCTGCACCTGGTTCCTCAGCAAGCTCAGCTCAAGGAGGATAGTCTCAAGGATTTGTAGATCTGTAAATATTGTTATAGTTTGTAAGTTGGTCGATGCAAGTGAACAAGCAAAATATATTATCTGTTATGCTACTTTTTTTTGTTAATCAATGTCTTTGATACCTTGCTCGATGGATCTTGTGCAGGATCATCAAGATATCAGCAAATTGCAGCTGTTAAACTGTGCATATTAATCTTGTATTGTTAAATATTACTTGCTACTTGTTCCTTTGAAGGTACGATGTCCACATCTTGATTCCTCAAAAATCAGATGTTTCTATTTAACATATCATTCGCATTTGCAGTGTGGATATTTTTTGTATTGATTAGATGCAAAGGTTTATAATGTTCTTGCGTATAATTTGTAAGTATTTGATCTTGTTGAATTTGATCGAACCAAACAAGATTAGTGTTTATTTGTTTGGTCTTTGCTTCCTCAGCTTGGTTGAGAGGGTTAATTACTTCCCCATTGACTTAGTTTTCTTGGCCTTCCTACGGACTTAGCTTCTAGTGTTAAAACACCCCTCAAACTCAATCTAGAGGGAGCAATCGACCAGTTGAATTTGGTATGTACAAATTATAGACGAACAAGTGATAAGACGATCATTGTAAGTTTGTTGATGTAGAACAGAAATTGTAATTGTTATAATTGAATAATAGCTGCTGTTATAATGTATCCTATGATTTAGGCGAGAGGAGAACAGTTATGACAAAAAAAAAAATTAAAGTGAACCGTCCTATTTTTTTTTTAAACTCTTTTTATTTTTGTTTTTTTTACATATTTATCTATTAATTCTTAATCATCAAATATGAAGATTTATAGTCGATAATTTTCACCAAGTGGGATGGACACGAAAGGGCTTGGATTCTTTACTATATTTTTATATATACTTAAAAGATTTATATTTATATTTATTATTGTTAATAAGTTTTTTTTTAGTTTTTCTTATTCATCAATTTCAATCTAGCTGTGCAGCACTGATACATAATTATGCTCTAGTTTAATGATATTTTGTTGGAGCAATTTGTTAATTGTTTCCCTTACAAAGACATTGTATATGATCCAGATATATCATAACGTTATAAGGGTGATTAAAAAAATTAAAAAGGTATTTTGATTATTTAATTATTTAAGATTTTTTCTATTAAAAATCTAAGATATATATATATATATATATAGAGCTTGAAATATACATAGGGCTTGGAATAGTAAAGGTATACAGAGGAATAGTAAAGAGAGGGAGGTTTTTTGGCTTCGGTAAAGAGAAGGTCGCCGCCCATCCAGATAGATTCGCCCTTTCCATCCGACACCACCTCGGGAGGAGCCTCGTGGCCGATGCTTCCTTCTCCTTTTCCTTCATAGAGAGCCGCCTCCGGTACGGTGCCTCCGGCTCTCTTCGACGTCGCCAAAGCCATCGCCGACCGTGTCCCTGCTCCTCTTCTTCCCTGTGAGAGGCCGATTCATGTCTCTCGCTTGCGGGGGGCTTTCTTTGACATTCTGTGTTGATATTGTTGCTTTTAGCTTTCCACTTCATTTCTATTTCTTAACGCATTTTGGAAATTGCTTGTCTGAGATTGATCGTAACCCACTTTCTTGGTGGTTTCTGCTGTGACGCCTTTGGATATTTGATCATGCTTTTGCTTCTTGATTATGTGCCTGCTCTAATTGGTTTGGATGAGTTTTCATGAGAGTATACTGGTAGACTCGGCAGACAAAGGTGGCTGCTCCTTCTTGCTGCTAGATTGAAGAAGACCTCCTAGCTATTGCTCCTCTGCACCGCAGAAATAGACACGGCTGTTACCCCAACATTATCAGCAACAAACATTGCTGTTTGCATCAGACAAAAACGTGGACCTTAACTTATGAGCCTTAGATGTTTGGAGAAGCAACTCAGGTGTTTTGCCGCCAGTTGATTTGTAGCGCCATGTTGCATACCTCTGGCACGGATACGACCCCTGCCGATGTAGATACGATTATCATCATCATCGCCGGCACACATTCGACACTTGTCGGCAACGATCTGGCTACCATGAACATCTCCGGATTGAATCGCCGACACGATAAACTTACCATCTACTCGAGGGCGCCCCCTGGGTCAGGGTATGTTTCTCATGCTTAGCCTGTACTGTATTTCATTATTACACTGTTTATTTGGCTTCTTACTGCATATCTACATATTCATATAACTTGCCCCGAGCATTGGAATGCTAGGAACTTGGGTGGTCATTGTTTACAGGGAGCATCGACCAAAGACCCTAAGATGACATGGTCAACTCGAAGGACAACTCAACCTTCCTTCCTCCAGAGTATGATGATTCTAGCCGCTTCGCTTCACTGTTCTGTCTTCCCAGCTTCGCGATCCGGATCATCATATCTTAAAATATCTGAAACGCTCATTATTGGACGGAGCCATTTATACGAACCAGAGGAAAGTCCGTCACCTCCAGAGTTAATTAGGTCTCTAAAAATCTGGAAACTTGGATTAAAAAAACAAATAAAGAATTTGCAAAATCATTTTCAATATTAAATTATTTTAATTGGCACGACTTTGGATGTTTTCTTATTCACATTTACCCGTCACAAGCTGTGTTTTGAATGTATCTAGGGTGTAAATGAATTAAATCAGATCGAATCACATTTACCTCTCACAACATGTGACAGCTAGCTTTCACAACTATTCACCATAATTTGTAGGAGCTAACTGACACAACTAATTATCACATCTTATAGCAGTGAGTAGTAGTTGTGAAGAGGAAAGAGAGCACATTTTTTGCATGTAGATGAGAAAGGAAAGAGAGAAAATTATTGCATGCAGATGAGAAAGGGAGAGAGAGATTAAAAAAATTAAGTTTTGCCTTATCATATCAACCATGTCGGGTGTCACTCACAAATTGTGCACGAAGCGTCAGACAGGAAATCAAATTTCTCTATATTCATTGATTCAAGTTCGGCTCATGAATATTCATTGAACATCAAATAAAATATTATAAGTTTGAATTCAATTTAAGAAAAATTATCGAACATATTTGAGCTCACCTCAAAATCAATAATTTTAAATATGAATCAAATATTTGTTGAGTTGACTCGAAAAGCTCTTGACAAGCTTGATTTGTTTGCACCCTAAGGCTACATTTAGTTAGATATGATGTAATCAAATTTTTAATGTAATCAACTTTTTAATATAATGTAATGTAATGTAATTAATATTACATTACTACGTTTGATAAAGAATTGTATATAATCTTTGATTACAAGAGTGATTATATTATTTTATTTGGTGCCCATTATTTTTTATAAGAAATATAATTCGTATTATTATAAAATGAAAAAAATATCATGCGACCTCTACCGGCGAGTGGCGGGCGGGGTGACCGACCACCAGTGAGGGAGGTGGTGTTGATAAATTGTTGAGGACGTATTTTCATGAGATATGTTAGGGGTATTTTTGGCGTATTAAATTTTGGGTTCAAATGTAATCCGGATTACATGTTATTTGTTTTGCAATCCATATTACATTATATTATATGATTAAAATGATATCAAACAAAATAATCAGCCTTGTGATGTAATCTTGATTATATTACAAGGCTGATTACGCCCTACCAAATGTAGCCTAAATGTATCATGGTCAAGAAGGGTATTTCGATTACAAAATTCAAAGTTTAGAGAGTAAATCGAAGATTTTAAACATCTAGGTGTCATTTTGTAAAAATAAAGGGTCCGTGAAGCTATGGTGTAGCTAAAGAGTTGTCACTTAGGCATCAACGATTCAATCCCCAACTATGACACATTTGTAGGGATTTTTTCTCTAAACTAGTCATCGCGTACACGCGTTGCATGTGCAATATAATACATGCATGAATATAGTAATACAACGCAAGAGGGACACTCGAGAACCCTAGAGCAAACTACTATAACAAACTCTTCCTCATAAAAAATTAACTTAATTTTTTATATCAGATATTAAATTGATAAGAATAGATACTATATTTTGTATGATTAAAAATTACAATACAAACTGCACCATAGAAAGCAGTAGGATAAAAGATAGATGAATAAAGAGTCAGAGTTAAGAAAGTTGTATCTGGTTGAAGCGTCAGCGTGCCGACTGTCTTTAGAGAATTTATTGCTGCCTTACGGTGCAAAGGCTCGCAGGCAAAATTCCCTCAAAATCCGACAACCACTCGTGGTGTTGGTAGGTGCACTCCAAAACGAACATCGCTGCACGGACTCAACCTCAGATCGCCAAATGCAGTAAGCCTCAGGACACGCAAAATTAAAAAATCGCGAGCGAGACGAAGAAAATGAAGGAGAGAAAAAATGCAGTATTAGAAACCTGCATCCATGATCCTTTTAAAAATCACGTTGAGGCGTTGCGACTGCTTCGTGTGAGAAGTAACCGACACCTTAGTCCCGCGGCCACCTAGGGCATATAGACTAGAGGTGGGCTAACTCGGACAGGCCGTAATTAAAAATAAGATTTGGCAAAACCAAACAGGGTCGTCTGCCAGTGTGAGGCTCACAAGCTGGGGATTTGCACCCCCCCTGCGCGCGATAATCGTGTGCGTCACGCCCAGTTTATGATTTTTGGCTCAGACCCCCATAAACCACCTGGTTTGGGCTCGGCCCACGCATATGTGTAGTCCCCTTAACATTTCTAAGCTAGCTTAGAAGGATCTCATATATAAGGTCTTCCAACTTTTTTAGCTTACCAATGTGGGACTAAACACACACACACACATATATATATTACCAAAATCAAAAGAAATTGTTTGAATTTTTTAAACAAAAATCAACAATCCCCCACAAATTTAAATCATTTTGGCGAAACAAAAAGATGTCTTGAGGCTTTGTTGTAACGAGCTTTTAGTAAAGAAACCTTTCGGTTTGAATCTTCACTTAAGTACACCAATCTTATTCACACAGGTATGAAATGAACTAAGTCGTGAATTAAAACCTTTTATATGTGAAAATCAATTGGCAACAACTCATCATAAGCGACGGTTGAATCCTTCTGGGTTGGTGCATTACGACCATACCACCGAATCTTGTTTCATAAGTGTTAAGGAGAGTTGCCTAGACCCCCCCACACTGTGGCCTCACAGTTACACTCACATAGGTGAGTTCTCCAAGGATGTACTGCAAGCATCCTGTCATTAAGACCTTGAACTCATTAAGAGCCCTAAGCTCATCCTTACTAGCAATCAAACATCTATCCAGGGAAGAAACTATGAGATTATATCTCAATCAATTTTGTTTAAGGCTCACCCTTATAGCTTGTTTATACCACATTGAACCTACTTTTTGGGATCTCCAATCAGATAGGTTAGGTTGTTGCTATAGATGAAACCATAATAGATCTCAGTCTCATTCCCTTGCTGGATCTCTTGATTTTTTCAGAATCA
>JBBPFQ010000118.1:1506574-1518450 GCA_037974815.1 Kaempferia elegans | reverse complement strand
GATTCGGCCATCGTCGAGCGAAAGGATTCCGAAACTGAACGAAGACGGAAATTCCTCGCCGTCTCAAGCTTTCATCAGTCGCAATTGGCGCCTGTAGGTCAACTCTACCCTCGAACGCAAACGGCCACTTTTATCTCTCGATTTGGATGCTCTTATTGTAATTTCGGACCACGCACTTAGATTTCAAATATCCAAACGCAAATCAAGCAATATATTTTACATTTTACCAAATAACGAATTTCTTTTTAAAAATACCTTGCATTATAACCCTAAATTAATTTTTAAAATAAACATTTTGTTTTTTTTTCTTCAACAACTGAACCAAACTAAATAAAAATAATAATAATTTAATTATTTTATCAAACACTTTTATTCAATAGAAGTTATTAATGAAATTTTTATGTTACAATGATGGTGGTCAAACTTTAATTAAGAGTCGTTCTATAGCTACAACAATCTAATTGATAAAAGCTAGCAATCAATTAAAATTAATTTGACAACAACCTTACAAAAGAGAGATTCCAGAAAGTTTGGCTATGTCAGTTCTTGAGGGTTTAGAGATGAAATATTACTACATTTCCTACTATAAAAAATGTAATACAAAGCAACGAGCAAACATCTAAAACAAGTTATTACTTGTAAAGTTGTTTTTCTTTCATTTATATATATTTGTATATTTGCATTGCCTATATTTGTTGCAAGCAATGGATTGTAAAAGGTTTTTTGCCTCTAAAAAGTATATAAAAAAGAGAAGGTTTAGTAGTCCCAGATCATTAGGACTAAATCTTGGATAAAGCAATCTTGGGATGTTGTGGACCAAGTAAATCTCAGTATTGTACTTATGGCATCAATTTATTTCAAGTTTCCACTATGCAATCTATCGATGTGAAAGGTGTTATTCATCTCCTTTAGCTCGCACTGATCCCAACCGCTATATCATTGAAAAGTGTCAAATATATAGGCATAGCTACTTTTACCATAAAGGCATAGCAGGATAGCAAATCATTAATGACATTGATATGCCATAAAAATCAACTGTAATAATAAAGTCGTAAAATTCTATTTCAAAACAATCATTGTTCATTGAAGTCTAAACGTCAATATAAAGTTCTTGAAGGTTAAAAAAAGAGTTTAAAATGGTCAAATATTAATTGAGCATATAAACACAGATTCTATGATATTAAATTCACTCACAAAGGGCACTAACAAAGGGCATGCAACCAATGGTGTTTCATAAGCATATGAAGCATATAAGGTTCTTCTTTTGGATGATAGGAGTTTGTAGTTGGTATTTTATGCTCTTTATTGGTTAATACATACTAAAGTATAATGATACATGTGAATTGTTTTTTGACACTTTGAAATAATTATATTATGATTTACTATTGTAGTTTGGTATATAATATAGACTCTCTTTTAAATTATAAAATATAAATCGGCAATTTGTAGAGGATTAGTGGCAGGCTATCTTGCTACACTTGTTATTACGCAACGGAAATATACAAAAATAAATAGGAAACTTAAACTATAAAGACAAGAAAGCAAATCAATCAACACGCATTGATTAACGTGGCTCGCAAATAACTTGCTCCTACTCTATGGCGGCGTATCCATAAGGTGGACGACTCTTCAATCCATCAATGGATTAGTCCCCAGCAACACCGGCTGGCACAATCCTTTTTGTTGGTAGAGAAACCTCACTACAACTCGATCAAGCTCTCATATTTGTTTTGGCTTGGAAGACTACTAATTTAGGGCTAACAACCTCTAATTTCATCAACCTTAACCAAGCTCCCAAGGCTTAATTATAAAGGTAATCAACTGAACCACCCAGCTGGTTTTCTACCTACCAGTCAATTGTTAAGTATAATAGTCAACTGGTTCCTCCTAAAATTCGACTGTTACAGCTCAACGGCTTGATATTAGTTGACTGCCCCCCATTGTCTAGTCGACTACTCCACGTAAGTTGAGTGAATAAAAACATTCTTTTTGCTCGTAATCGACTGAACCCCAGTCGACTGGTATACCAATTGATTGATACTCTAGTACAATCACTTTGCACTCGTACCCTCATGAGCCACTTGATTCTTCTTCGCATCATTGACCTCTTGCCTTCAAATCTTCTTCCTTTAACTTTCGTCCCTCAGATACATTCAAGCTCGTAGCTTGTTCCCAATGTCATCCTTCACATATGCCTTGAAGTACGCTTCCCTCTCCCTTATCCTTGCTACCTTGTCCATGGTCCCTCAAATGCTACATCCTTCACCAGACCCGAAGTCATCAGACTGAGCCATATGTGTATCCTGCAATCCTGCACACCTCAAATAAACATATAAAATACAAGGGTAAACCTAACTTAAACCCTTTGCCCAACATCAAAACATATGGTCTGGCAGACCCTCAATATTGTATCCAACAATTATTATATTTGATATGTGCTTGTGAGTGTACAGGATACAAGTACAACAAGGTAAAATCTAAGCGCGATCTTGGTAGTGTAAATCCAAGCATGGTTTGGCAGTATAAATCCAAGTGTGGCTTGGTAAGTGAAGTTCTGGAGCACGGCTCTTATCATGGTGAAGACCAGACAATAAGGACAAGACTGATGGAAACTCTAGAAAGTAAGACGTGAAGGATGGTGGGACATTCGAAGGAAGCAAGGTGTGAAGGATGGGGAGACATCTGAGGGATATGAAGCCGATGGAGGAGGCTAGAAGGCAAAGTTGTGTTGGCAAAGAAAGACCCAACAACAATGACAAGCCGAGGGAAACATCTTGGAGGTGATACATGAAGGATAGGGAGGCATCTGAGGGACGCGGGGCTGAGTTTGTGCGGGCGAGGGAGAGTGAAAGAGTGATTGTACTCGGGTACTAGTCTACTGGTGCATATACCAGTCGAGTAGTGGTTGTCAGTCGACTGGGAGAGAACAAAATATTTCTGTTCACTCAACCCACATGGAGCAGTCGATTGGCCCGTAGACAGTCAATTGGTTTCGAGCCATTAAATTGTAATGGTCAAATTTCATAAGGGACTAGTCGACTGCTAAGTATAGCAATCGACTAGTGGTGGAAATATAAGCTTGGGTGTTTCTACCCGAGCTCTCTATAATGAAGCTATATAGTGCTCAGGATGACTAGCTTTGGTTGATGTAATTAGTGGTGGTTAACCCTAACTAGTAGTCTCCAAGTTTAGTGCATTCAAGTGTTCTTGGTCAAGGTTGTACAAAGGTTTATCAATCGATAACGATCTCGAGATAGTAGGAATTTGCCGACATTTAATTTATTGAAGGATCGCGGGGATCGTCCACCTTACGGACAGTTGTGTAGTAGGATCCTTAATCTCTGAATCACATTAAACAACATGTTAGAGGTTTGCTTGTCTTCTTTTCTTTAGATTAGCTTTTCGTTGTTTATTTTGTATTCCGTTGCGCATTAACAACGTAGGAAGAAAGGATTTAGGGTAAACAACTATTCACCCCTCTATCCGGCATATTGATCCTCAACACAAACCACCTACATTCTAATGCCTCCTAAATTTCTGAGTTGACAAATCTTTTCAAATTATTGTTCATACATTCTCGAAATCATAGCCCACTTTGGTTTGTCTAACCTCATCTATTACAACCAGACAATCAATATCAATTTTTGCTCCAAATTCTACAACTTAACTAGAATCCATGATCTTTCATTTATACCTCAAGTTGGGGGTCTTGACACTACATTTACACCTGATCTGATCAGGAACCAAGTTGAGCTTCATCATTCTTCCTCAACAATTGATTATTTTCTGAATATGCATGAGATTACCTTTTCCTAGTCCTTTCTCTCATATTACTTAAGTCTAATTTACACATATTTCTTTGGTGGCAATCGACATCTGACCATAATTAATTTTCAATCCAGTAAACTTCAAGTTAAAGACTATGTTTTGTATATAGTCCTCATCCCATGTGTTTTACCAATTCACGCTCGAAGTCAAGCTATACCCTTTCATTTATTTCTCTTATACGCACTTTGACATAAATTTAATATTAACTTAAGCTTGCACATCTTTAACTATATCATACATCGTGCAACCACCATGGTTAATCATCAAGTCCTTATGCCCTACTGTAACATCTTGAATCTCATCTTCCAATCTTTTGATATCAATGTTAAAAGAGGAAACATTGAATCCTTAAATAATTCTAATACAATAGGACCTTATACAGTTTAACGTGGACAAAATGGCCCTTAGAGATATCTAAGTCTGGAAGGATAATAGGTAGACCCATGTAGAAGTTGGTGAGATTCCAGTTGAACCCACTACTAATACAGAACAGCTACCCACATCTCCAACACCACCAGCATCTTCGACACCTTCATCATCCTTGACATTAAAAGATCGCATGACTTGACTCGAGACACATATCACTCATGGATTTCAGCTTATAGAGAAGCAATTTCACAAAATTATGGATATGTTACGTCCTCAACTTATGAGCCCTACCTTCTAACCGAACCAATTTTTCATATATTATTTTTTTGAAATCTTTATTTATTTCATTTTAAGTTGAACGTTACATTCTGTTTATATTTAAACTTTCGTATGACCTATAGTTTACCTTATTAAGTTATTGGTTAACTCGAGATTTAACTTGAACTCTATTTATAGTAGATTTATCTAAATACATTTGTCTGATTTAATTGCATTATTTCATTGTATCTTTATTTGTTCTATCTTTATGATTTAACTTATTTTTATATATGAAAAAGGGAGTAAGAGAAAGGGTTGAAGTATAAAAACGTTTTTAACTTCCTACTTTTATTCCTTATTTGATTAAGAGGGAGTAATAATTAAGGGGGAGTTATATTTTAATTAATATAAAATATTAAAGTTTTGATGTATGACTAAGATTAAAGTTACGTTAGTTGTGGTGTAACCAGTTATGTCAAGTTTGCAGGTGCACAATGCTTGATAGATGTTAAAGTTCTGGTTGTCAACTAGGCAGTGACTAAGTCATAGTAGATCTAGGCACTTGAAGTCCTTAGGAATAAGCTATCAGCTAAGTCTGGATTGGTTACTGAACAGATAAATTCCTAACGATAGGCTAGGTGAATTAAGCCCAAGTGATTAAGTTTTGGAAAATAAATTCCTAACTGAAAGTTAGGCTTTCTTTTAATGTCACCTTATTTTGTTTTATTATGTTTAAACATTTAGATTATTGTCATGTAAGGTTTTTCCACCTAAGAGAAATTTAGAAATAAGAATTATATTTTATAACTGCTACTTGTCAATACTTCTGATCCGGTCGGTAAAAGCAAGAGCCAGGTCAGCATGAAGGGGCATGGTCAGGTCAAGAGGCAGGCCAAGTCACAAGTCAAATAATTAGATAGGTCACCTATTACTGATCCGAACTGATCTGAGCGGAACAGGTGCAGCCGAGCGGAAGACCTTGTAAATCCTCAACGAAGGTTGGGAATAGCCGAGCAGAATGGCCGAGCAAAGTAACCGAGTAGAGTAACCGAGTAGATTGAACATCCGGCCAGGCACATCCAGTTAAGCAGAAGGAATCTCTGACCGAACAGAATATCTGCTCGGATTGGGTATTTCAAAGACCGTCCCAATGTATCTTCTGGCGAAAGGAGTCAGCCTGATTAGCTGACCCAACATAAGCTGGTCGGAATACTAGGCAGGGGTCAATCGGATATTCAGACCAAGACCAGTCATCCCACCAGCGGCGCGCCGAGCAGACCATCAAGCCGGTCTGTATGACAGATACAACCAACTCACCAGAAGAAGACAAAAGTACTTCGTCGCGTAGCATAACGGCCTGTCAGAGAATATTCCCTGACGGATGAGTAGCCTATCAGGCAAAGACACGTGGCTACCGCAATTAGCGCGGCCCACTGTGATCCAAAGCCCAATAAAATAGAGGATTACTGTAGCACTGACACCTGTCTCCGAAAACCCTAGCTTCTTCGGGTATAAATAGGCCTCTCACAGAGACCAGAGGTATGGGCAATTACTGTTTCTTACTGTATTGCTGCCAGTTTCTTTCCTCTCTTTATCTCTGGTAATTTGGGCTAACTTGAGCATCGGAGTACCAAACAAGGGACGGCGATCCCTGTTTGGTGCGCTAACGTGGTTGGCTTGTCTAAGTGTGTGCAGACTCCCGATCAGCCCTTAATCGCGGAATCGACAAGGTGACGTACCTGGTGTCCATCTACTCACCGATCAGATAGGATCATACCATATTTATGGTCGAAAAAAATAATCATACCATATTAACACCATTTTAAGCTTATAAAACTCTCATAAATATCAATAGCATAAATTAATCACAATTACTCTACTATTTTAATTCTGTGTTTTATTTCTCCTTTATGTATATGCCAATTTGATATACATAAGGATTATAATAAACATTTAAATATAAAGATAATATAATATGTCAAAAAAAAAGTAATATATTATTGATCAAATCAAAAGAACTATATATAATGTCTAGTGAAGTTAATTCATTAATTAAAACAACTATATATTAGCTTCACATCTATATATAAATTAAATCACAAATAAATAAGTCGATAAATTAAATTTATTATTCTTTTTTTAATTAAATTTATTATTCTTGAACCAACTTCAAATGAATGTTAATGTGACAAGTAAACGGCTACTCTTATTTCTCTCACCTTCCTTCACGGTCATTGAACGAAAGGAATCGAGCTTTGACCCTTCCTCTTTTATTCTTTCCCTTTAAAATGGTCAATTCTTTTCTACTTTCAAAAAAAAGGCAAACTTAATTAGCTCACATATCTCTTCCATGTATACAATAGTAACTCCAAGAACCATGCTCGTGTCACCTAAGGCTCAACCATATTCTCAAGCTTTCATCTCTTTCTTTCTTCTACTATTTCTCGCGAGCATCGCGAAGGGAGAAGTTACTTATGATGGTCGTTCTTTAATCATCGATGGAAAAAGAGAATTAATTTTCTCTGGATCAATTCATTATCCTCGAAGCACACCAGAGGTTTGCTACCAATATTCTTAATTAGTGTCGTTTTAGATTATCATTATCCAAAGTCTCCATTAATTAATAATGGGTAGTGTTACTATTAGATGTGGCCTGATCTCATCGCGAAATCTAAGGAGGGAGGATTAAATATGATCGAGACGTATGTCTTCTGGAACGCCCATGAGGCTGTGTATGGCCAGGTAATTAATTAATTAATTAACAATTAATTTGCATTCTAACCAGTTAATTACTGATAATAAATGTGATTTTAATTGAATCTTCTTCTGCATCGATCGACTGGAGCAGTTTAATTACGAGGGTAATTGTGACCTGGTCAAATTTATCAAGCTGGTGCAATCTGCAGGGATGTATGTCACAGTGAGGTTTGGGCCATTCGTTCAAGGAGAATGGAATCATGGGTATACTAATTAATTAACAGCCAAATTTTATTTAATTAATTTTCATGATCAAATTATTATTATTATATATCTAATTTGTCTTGTTGCATGCATGCAGAGGGCTCCCCTACTGGCTGAGGGAGGTTCCTGGCATCACCTTCAGGACAGATAATGAACCCTTCAAGGTGATTAATTATCGATCATATATTTTTTTTTCTCAATCTCATCGATCGTGGAAAACATGATATAGTGTTTATGTTGCAGTCACACATGGAGAGATTTGTAAAGATGATTGTGCAAAAACTGAAGGACGAGAAGTTATTTGCCCCTCAAGGAGGTCCCATCGTTCTTGCTCAGGTAAATAATATATATAATTCAGTCATCAAACTACTTAATTTCTCGGTGTCGTACGTTTAACTTCCGTGACCGGACAGATCGAGAATGAGTACAACAACATAGCGCGAGCCTTCCCCGGCGCCGCCGACTACATACGGTGGGCCGCCGACATGGCCGTCGGCCTCCAGGTGGGCGTTCCGTGGGTGATGTGCAAGCAGAACGATGCTCCCGGCTCAGTGGTAATTAATGATGATGACGATCATGATGATTTCTAATTAAGCTGTTCGAGATTGATTGATTATCGATACGAATCTCATTGATGAGGAACTTTTAGATCAATTCGTGCAATGGAAGGAACTGCGGAGACACTTTTATGGGGCCGAACCATCCCACCAAGCCTTCTCTTTGGACGGAGAACTGGACTGCTCAGTGAGTAGTTAATTAACATGCCTGCCTGCATGAATTAGCCTTAATTTTCAGTTCATTATGAAAAATTCGATCTGTTTTTATCCGTTTCGGGTAATCCAGGTATAGAGTGTTTGGCGATCCACCTTCTCAGAGGCCAGCAGAGGATCTCGCGTACTCGGTGGCACGCTTCTTCTCGAAGAATGGCTCACTGGTTAACTACTACATGGTATATATGCACTCCGACATAGGGATTGTTGATGTTGCATTAAGATTGTTAAATCTCACACAATTCAGCTGTGTTTTTCGTTTAATTAGTATCATGGAGGAACTAATTTTGGGAGGACAGGAGCATCTTTTGTGATGACTAGATACTATGATGAAGGCCCTCTCGATGAATATGGTAATCAGTTAGATCTTAGATTATATTCTACTCTGAGGTTTTCTGATCAGAATAAAATGGATCTTTTATGGTTTTATGGCAATGCAGGCCTGCAGAAGGAGCCCAAATGGGGCCATCTGAGGGACTTGCATGCCGTACTGAAGCTATGCAGTAAAGGGATTCTTGAGGGAACTTACTCTTTGCAGAAGTTTAGCCCTGACCTTGAGGTAAATTAAGTAACATCATCAGCTCTGTGATGATAATTTGCTAACCTTTGAATTGCTTTTTTGAAAAGAAAAGAAAAACATGTTTAAGTAACATTATCAGCTGTTGAATTTGGCAGGCTAGGTTGTATGAGATACCAGAGAACAAAGTTTGTGTTGCATTCCTCACAAATACCAACACAAAGTTGGATGGAACTGTGAAGTTTAGGGGTGTCGATTACTTCCTCCCTCGCCACTCCATCAGCATCCTCCCAGATTGCAAGACTGTGGTGTACAACAATCAGCATGTAATATAATTAATTAGGCTGTGAAACAATAAACTCAGAAACAAGTCGATATATCGAGGCAGATTACCATCAAGGACTTTGCTGTTTAACTTTTGTTTGCTTTTGCAGATTAACTCTCAGCACAATGCCAGGACATTTGATTTGTCAAAGGATGCTAATAACAACAATAAGTGGGAGATGTACCAAGAACCGATACCGGCGGCTAAAGGTGTCAAATCTCAGGGGCCCTTAGAACTGTATAACATGACCAAGGACACCACAGATTATCTTTGGTACACAACGAGGTAATTTCTTCTTAAACAATTGGAAAAGGAGTTATATATACATTTGAAGATATGTAAGTCAAGCTAAACTGATGTAACAATTGTTTCTGGTGTTCCTCCAAGTGCAGCTTCTTGCTAGACCATGTGGACATGCCTTTCCGACACGACATTCATCCCGTGATCCAAGTTTCAAGCCTTGGCCATGTCATACACACCTTCGTCAATGGAGAATACTTGGGTATGATCTTCTCACTTCAAATTAAGGTTTTGAGAATTACGACTTGAAAGTGTTTATTTCTTTCAAATCATCATGATGCACGACTGATTAAAGAGAGATCACTTGATAAACTGAACACGAATGGTTCCAGGATCTGCTCATGGAACAAAAATTGAGAAGAGTTTTGTCTTCAAAAAGCAAATGAGTTTGAGGCCCGGAGGCAACCGCATTGCAATCTTGGGATTAACAGTGGGAATGCCGGTAAATCATGTTCTTAATTAATTGACTACTATCATCAAATAATAAATAAATTCCTTATTTATTCACGCAATACATGCGTTGTAGGATAGTGGACCGTACCTGGAACACAGAGTTTCTGGTCTGCATACTGTCACAATCCAAGGCCTCAACGCCGGCACTCTGGACTTGTCACAGAGTATGTGGAAGCACCAGGTGATTAATTCACACATTAAAAACCATAAACAATTCAATTTTTTTTTTAAAAAAAATGATTGTGTGAGTTGTTTTGTTTGTCAGGTGGGATTAACTGGAGAAAAGTTGGGCATTTTCCAAGAAGAAAAAATGAATGCTGTAAAGTGGGTGGAGGCTACGAGTGATACTCCAATCACTTGGTACAAGGTAAAATTAGTGTTCCCTTTTTCTTTTCAAATAATCAATCTCTCATGATACAACAACAACCCCTTTCAGAGATACTTTGATGGTCCTTCTGGGAATGACCCAGTCTCTTTGGACATGAGCTCTATGGGCAAAGGCTTGGTGTGGATCAACGGCCAATGCATCGGTCGTTATTGGGTTAACTACCTTTCCCCTCTCGGAACACCTTCTCAATATATGTTAGCAAACATCTAATCTCTGTTTATTGTTGTTGTTGTTGTTGTTTTAATTATAAAACATACGGCCTTGTGATGACTCTGCCGTTGATATGTAAGGTATCACATTCCCCGGTCATTCTTAAAACCGGAAAACAACCTCATGGTGGTGTGGGAGGAGCAGGGCGGGAAGCCGGAGGACATCAAGATCACGATAGTGAAGAGAGACAACATTTGCACTTTGGTTTCCGAGAACTACCCCCCACCGATAGATTCGTGGTCATCGGGGGAGAACAGCAACAAGCCAGAGGCTAACTTGAAGTGCAGGGAGAAGATGGTCATCCGTTCCGTCGTCTTTGCCAGCTTTGGAAACCCCGTTGGCATCTGCGGCAACTTCACGGTCGGCAACTGCCACTCGCCCAACGTCAAAAAAGTGGTCGAGCAGGTACATGCATTTTCGTTTGAGCTAGTACTGTCATGCATTTTGTTTTTGGCTGCTGGATCGATGGATTCTCGATCAGGACTGATTCCGGCCGTCGTGATCATGTCATGTGTAGACCTGCTTGGGGAAACCGTCGTGCGTTTTGCCGGTGTCTGCTGCCGCCTACTCCGTCGACGCCTCGTGCCCGGGGTCAACCGGCACTCTTGCAGTCCAAGTTAAGTGCTCCAGAGGGGGCAAAAAGCACGGGCACGGGCACGGCCATGCTGGTGCCAAGGCTTAATGAGCTGTTCTTCCAGCTCGTACTTTGTTTTTGCTTCAAAAATTAGAATGGTTTTTTTTTTCTCTTTTTGTTTTAAAATTTTAGAAACTCTGTAATAATTGGTTTCTCCTGTTTGGGTTGTATCAGTAATCGAAATCATTTTGCTTTTGGTAGGAAGAGGGTGATCAGTGGACCATCTATTGCATAACTAAATTGTTAAAACAGATATGGAATTATCTTCGAGTTCTGAAACGATCTAAGGGCTCCTTGCTTCCCATCCCATGTTTGCATTTAATTATGTCGTGTAAAGTTGATAAAGGTTAGGGGTTCAAGCATCATAAAATTGCTTACAATAAAAATAAAATGGTAGTGTGCAATATTAGTAGACCCTCACAACTGTCTCATATCATTAAGAGGTTGTTTAACAGAAATTTAAATTGGTAAATGAAATCCTCTATTGATGTTCGACCTATGACTATTATGATCATTATCTTATACACTTAACAACTATAATAGATCCTCTTTGAGATTCATGACGGGGATTTTAGCACCCGACTATTTTGGTTTATTTATTATTGTTTTAATACATTGAAGCACTTCAAGTGAATGATGCAAATCCACTGTTCCCTCTGATTCAGGTGTTAAGAAGCGAAGAGTATCTACAAATATTTCCATCGAGTTAAAGTCCCGAGTTCACCTCAAACATACAAAGTCCCAAGGTCACCTCGGACATATAAATTCCGGAGGTCCCCTCAGGCATTTAAAGTCCCGAGTTCACCTAAGACACATAAAGTCCCGAGGTCACCTCAGACATATAAAGTCCCGAGACCACCTCC
>JBBPFQ010000118.1:1484995-1495333 GCA_037974815.1 Kaempferia elegans | reverse complement strand
AAAGAATGGTTTTGAAGTGTCTATGGATGAACAAAACAAAATGATCGACAAATTAAGATGGACAAAAGAAGCAAAAGGAAGAACATCTAACAAATTCAAAGATAATGCATCATCTACTAAGTGTTCTTTCCCAACAAGAGATAATAAGAATTGGAAATTATATTAATACAAAAGATTTATGGGAGAAGCTAGTGGAGCTTCATGAAGAGACCTTGGGGATGAAATTGACTAGAATAGACATTCTTTGGACTCAACTAAACAACCTCAAACTCGAGAAGGGAGAAAATGTAACTACACTCCATTCTAAATTTAAAGAAATATTAAATGGACTAACAAATGTAGGTGAGACTCTTTCGAACTGAAATGTTATCATGAAAGCAATAAACGCCTTTCCGAGGACTACTACGTGGATGTCCATAGTAGACTGACATATTTTGAATAAGAAAAATCCTAAAATTTCATTGGTGGTGTTGATTAATTAATATTATTATCATTAACCTAGTTTACCATAAATTTTATCAGATTTCATAAATTTAAAATTTATCATTCTTAATTTATTGTTATCGATTTCAGATTCGTATGCATAAATATATTAAAGCTACTTTTAAATATATTAATTTTGTTTTGAAATAATTTTAAATTTTTTAAGCTTTATTAGTCATGGCATGAAGGAATTTCCCTAAAATCGCATGCGCGGTTCGAAGAAACAAATCCGGATTTGAAGAACGACGTTGAGAACGACTGAATGAGAAAGGATTCCCAAAATAATCAGACTTTAGGGTGGTATTCCTCAAGGTGGCTTGGCGCGGCGCGGCGATCTATCCCTTTCCTGGTCCTCGGCAGGGCGAGGTATCGGCTCCGCGATGGCATTCCTCCAAGCGGTTGCGCGGCCTCCCTTCTGGGGGCATATCGAGAACGCACAAGATTTCGGGATCAAATTGAAAATTTCCCAAATTACAATAACCGCCAGATGGCTTTCGGTTCCACCCGTATTCCTTTATGTATCCTTTCCCTCTGCGTCCTCCTTTTCAAATTGTACTTCCCTGAATCAACATCTCTGAATCCATTTTTCGGCCGCCCAAAAACGACATGAAGATTTGGATTTGGTTTGCGTTCTTCAACCTAGGGTTTCTTTTTTGTATCTCGCTGCTGCCGGTTCAAGGAGGTACCTACGCTCTCCTCTTACCGCATCAACTTTATCCTTTCACTAGTAATTGATTTTAATCGATCATGGAGAATGGAGTTGCTTCTGTTGTCTTCAATGGAATTTAAACTTCTAATGTTAATTTCCGGACATGTAGTAGTTTTAATGAATGCTTGCCATCTCTCTGGCAGCATGCTCAATTGCCCATCTTTAAGCAAAAAAGGAAGCATCTGCAGGACCCTAATCCAGAGAATAGAGAAAAACTAAGGGGAGAAATGAGATGATAGAGGAAATCTTTAGTTGTTTTCTTGTTTGTAAACTTGTACCAACTTTTACTCTCACGTGTGAAAGTTCAAAATCCAGTATTCATTTTAAATACATAATTTAGCCCTTGGAGTTCTCACTTGGGGTTGCCGACTTGTGATTTTGAATTTTTGATGGATGCATAAAGGAGGTTGGGGAAAGAAACAATGTTATAATGGTGACAAAAATGCTGCAATAAATTTAATCATTGGGAAGTTAATGAAAGAGGTAAGCTCACACATAAGGAAACTGGTCTTTATGTACAACTCACACTCTTTTGCCTTGATGCTTAAGGAAACTGGCAGGAAAAAGAGGATTAAAGATACAACTGAAAAGGCAAGAGCTCTAAATGGATGATATACTCATATGATGAAGAGACTTTCTTTCTTGATCCTACCATCTAAGATAACGTGATATGCATGGAATTAAAGTCATAAAGGCAATTAGCCGTGGGACCAAGATCAGAGAATGGTTAAGATTTTAGACCAGCTAATACTTAGTTAACCTTGTTAGTTACTTTGAATAAATTATAGAATTCTACTAATATTGCCTATTAAATTAAATTGATAGCATATTGGTGGTCGATGTTTGAAACAACAAACAAGTACTCCCCACTTGCAATCAATGGCAATCAAGTTTTTTATCCTATCATGTAGCTCCTTTGGGTATGAGATGAATTTGAGTGCATTTGAGAGGGTAAGTGGGTAAGTGATAATGATGATCATTGTTTACCTCTTCTTTTTTTTTTTTTTTTAAATTTTTAGATTCATGTTATTTAGTGTATGCTTCCATTAATCATATAAAGAAAATTAGTGCAATTATGCCCTCAATGGTCGTGTTTGGTTGTATAGTTTTGATGTGTTAAGCAAAGAGATTTAAGTTAGGTTTGCTCGTGTCACTTGTGAGTGCGTGAAGCTTGCACAAGCTTGATTGGTTCAATGCCTTGAGGTCCTTTGAAGATTGGAGAAGGATGGAATAAAACATTTGGGGGATCGTAGGATAAGGAGCATCGAGGTGGCAAAATTGATGATAGCCAAAAGGAGATGAATTATGTAGGTGAAGTGTGAAGTATGACATGAGAAGCAAGTCGTAGGCTGAATGCATATGCGGGATGAGTAACCTAGCGAGATCTTGGTGGTGAAGTAAAGTTGCAGATGGTAATTTCTTAAGTTATGAGAGTCGAGTGACATCTACTTTCGAGCTCAGGGAAATTCTTACCGACTTGTAAGACTTGACCAAGAAACAATATGTTTTAGGGTTGTAGTCAATTGATTGATGTGTTGAATTAACCAGGGAGTCAAGTAAGGCTAAATTAGCTTCGAACAAAATATTTCTATTTTGGCTTACTTGATTGGGAATTCGATTGAGAAGAGAAATTTTAAGATGATCTTATCCAAATGAGTCAATTGTAAAGGCCATGATTTGATTGGGTTAGACTTGAGTTGATTGGATGGATAAACAATTGATTTGAGACAACAGCCGGTAGATAACAATATGTGATTCAAATATTAGTTGAATAGTGGCTCAAGTGTGTCACCTAACATTAATGCAGAATAACTATTAGAGTTTATAATTTGGAGGGCTATAAAAAAGAGGCAAGGGAGCTTGAAAAATAAAAACAAAGCTATTATTTTTAAGCATTCAGCAACTCTTTCAATTATTTTCTACCTCAAAAAATATACTTACAATTATTTTCTACCTCACATTATACCTCACAATTGTTTTCAATTAAATGAAAATTTTCCCTCTTCTATTATATTCTTCAATAAGTACAATGGTTTATTAATTGTTATCAATTTACATATACTAACTCCGTCGATAAAGAATACTTCGTCATGGTTGGCTAAGCCTAGATAAAGGAGGAGAGTTGGGTTAGGTTTCCAACCAACATTAAACATAGATAAATATTTTGTATGGGTCCATTAATTTATTACGCTAATGTTAGATTGTTCCTCGAAAGGAACATGTTGTAGGGTTCAATCGCAACATCTTGGTAAGGACTGCTACATCTCTATAAGAACTTGGGTGTAGTGTTAAATATGTAAGAGTTCTTATACCCTCATTTGGATAATAATAAATATTATAGAAATATCAATTGTCTTAGATTTAGAACATCGAACGTTGGAATACTCACTAACAAAGAAATGGAAGTAATAGATATAATGATTAAAAGAAGAATTAATATTTTATGTTTATAGGAGATAAAATGGACAAGGAGATAGAGAACTCTAGTTTTAAGTTATGAAAAGAGAAATGACAAATGAAATAGGTATTGTTGTAGATAGTTTGTTAAAGAATGAAGTAGTAGTAGTAGTTAAGAAGGGAGATAGGAGTATTACTCTTAAGATTGTGGTATAAAAAACTATTAAAGTAATTAACATATATGCACTTCAAGTAGGATTAGATGAAAACATTAAACATAGGTTTTGGAAGGACTTAGATGAGGTAGTAGAAAAAATTCTATCAAATGAGATAATTTTAGTAAGAGAATCTAAATGGGCATATTGAAATAAGAAGCGAGGAATATAGCAAGGGGTGTGGGGGTATGTTTTTGAAACAAGAAATGAAGAAGGAAAAGCTATATTGAATTTCGGGATAACATATGAACTTATAATATTTAATACATTTTTCAACAAGAGATAAGAATACCTAATTTTGGTTAGGAAAAATAATAGAAAATTTTATAAAGATTGTAAGGTTATATCTGGGAAAACTTAGCCACCCAACATAGGTTAGTGGGTTTAAATACGCGTCTCAAGCATAATATTAGTAGAAGAGAAATGTGCATGACTCCAAATATCAAGTGGTGGAAGTTAAAGGATGGGAAATAAAGTATCTTTAAGGAGAGGGTAGAAGCATAAGTATTCAGAGAAATATAGATGACTTGAACACAATATGAGATAAAATAACGTCAAATTTAAAAATTGTCCAAGAGTCAAGAGGACAAACACCACCAAATAAAGAATCTTGGCAGTGGAATGAGGAAATATAAGAGAAATTGAAGGGAAAAAAGAACAACTTTTAAATTACTGCACACTTGTAAGAATAAAGAAAACTTTAAAGCAATGAGTGCAACCAAGAATAAAGCTCTCGAATGCTTATATCGGCACTTTGAGACGGAGGCGAAGAAAGAAATGAGTGCAACCAAGAATAAAGCTCTCGAATGCTTATATCGACAACTTGATATAAGAGAAGGAGAAAGGGACATCAACAAAATAGCTAAAGCGAGGGAGATGAAAACAAAGGATCTTACCCAAATAAGATGCATTAAAGATGAAACTAATAGGAAACTAGTGAAGGGTGAGGAAATAAAGGAGTGATGAAAGGGGCATTTTTATTAACTTTTTAATCAAGGGTTAGGTGACCAACTTAGCTTAAGAAATTAGGTAAGAATAGGATACAAATTTAATTTTTTTATCAGAGAATTCAAATTTCAGAAGTTTAACAGATGTTAAATGAGATTAAAAAACAGAAAAGTATTTGGATAAGATAATATTCCAATAGAGGTATTGAATGACTTTCGAAACTACTTTCGTCCCCTTGATAAAAACAATGTAGATGTACAAATTGTACGAATTATAGGGACATTAAACTAATGAACCATACCATGAAATTTTGGAAAAAGAAGTGATAGAAAAAAAATTAAGAAAACTAATATGACCAAAAATCAATTCAGATTCATGCTACATCTTCTTAGATAACTGATTTACACATGATTTTATTAACCTAGAAAAAACTTATGACAGATTCTCGAGGGAAATTATGTACATAATTCTAAAAAAAAAAGTGTTAACCTAGCGTATCTTGAGACAATTAAAGATATGTACGATGAAATAATGATAAAAAGTGAAGACTCCAGGTGGATTAACCGAAGTATTTCATGTAAAAATATGGTTATATTAAGAATCAACTCTAAGTCCATATTTTTTTGCACTAGTCATGAATGCACTTATTGGACAATCCAAATTAAGTTACTGTAGTGCATGTTATTTGCAGATGACATTATTTTAATTGATGAGATTTGTGAAGGAGTAAATTCTAAGTTTGAATCTTAGCAAAAAAAAAAAAATCCACTAGAAATTGAAAGTTTTAGGCTTAGTAGAGTAAAAACAGAATATATGAAATTTAAGTTTAGTAGCAGTAGACATAACAAGACAATTATTAAGATAGTAAATGATGAGTTACCTATAAAAAGTTTTAAGTATTTTGGATCCTTTGTGCAAAAGGATGGAGGGGTTGATAAGGATGCTTTATATCATATATCAATAAGATGGTTGAAATGGAGGAGGACATTATGTATTCTTTATTATCGAAAGGTACCTCTAAACCTTAAAAAGGAAGTTCTACAATATAACAGTTAGGAAACTATGTTATATGGAGCTAAATGAGCTATGAAGTGAGCACACGAGCATAAGACGAGCCACAAAAATGAGGATGTTAAGGCACGAGCAGAAGATAAGCGTCGCATAAATGAGAATGTTAAGGTGAATGTGAGGATATACAAGGATGGATAAGATAAGAAATGAGAATATTAGAGAGAAAGTCGGAGTCACACTTATTGAAGGAAAACTATAGGAGACTCATTTAAGATGATATGGACATATAATACTTAGATGACTACTAAATATCCCAGTTATGCGAAATGAGATATGACAAATTCACACATTCATCAAGGAAGACCAAAGAAAACTTGGTTAGCAATGATAAAACATGATAAAATTCATTTAAATATAAAGGATAATATAGTAAGGGATCGAGCCTAATAGCGTTGGAGGATCTATACAGCAAACCTCCTATAATAGGATAAAGGTTTGGTTGTTGTTGTTTATTTATTTATTTATTTATTGTTCTACGCATTATGGTGGGTTTAGGAATGCTTTTCTTCCAAAGTATTTTGGCTTTCATAAACACTTTGGTTGTGAAATGGGGCGTTTGGTAAACTTATATTCACAAAATTACCTTTCTAATGCAAATGTGAGATAAATGGATGCATTCCTAATTTCACGAGCTCATCCAAAAAGTCAGATGAATTACTAAATATATAATTCTTTTTTAAATTCTATGTGTAATAGTTAAAATTCAATCAATTAGTCCAATATATGTAAGGTGCCTTTAGTAGTACACTATAGCTTAAAATTGCTTTTGTTTAATGAACTTTTCGAATTGCAAAACAATGTCAAAACCACCCTTCATCCATTATACCATGATCATTTGAACTCTTAGAGTGTGAATTAAATAGCCAGTGAAGTAAGAAAAAAAAAAAGTAAATTGATGAAGGATATGGTGATGAGGACCAACAGAATTAGTCTCCTATTCACATTCAAGCAAAGCAAAAGAAAATTTAGCACCATTCCTACTGAATTGTTTGTGGTTTACTGTACCTGCATGCCCTTTGCCCATTGTGCCTGGCTGTAGAATGGTTCTGAAGTGTCTTGTGTCATTTAGCATAAACAAAGGTGAAAGGACATTAAAAGGGACATGCATCTTGATTCTAGTACCATAGCTGATTGATAAATATCTATGTTTTGTTAAATTCTAGCAATGGAATCATAAGTTTGCACTGTTGGACTTTGAACTTGAACAGTTTAGAAGAAATGTGGCATATTACTGGAGTTTCTCAAAATTATAACTGTGCTTTATAAAATGGATGGCAGGGCAAGGTGATAAGGTTGCATTACCTAGCATGACCTTTGGCTGGATGGGCGATAAGAATGAGTTCCAAGCAGGTGATACAGCAATCATTAAGATTAAGTTTTTGGAAAATTCACTCAGAGACAGGAATACAGTTTTTAGCGGAGACCTATTGAATTTTACATTATCAGTCAATGGCAAAAAAGGGAACAACTCATACGTATCTGGTGTAATACAATATCTAGACAATGATCCTATGTCCTGGAATATATCATTTACTACCATACGAGCAGGACGATTTACTTTGGTTATAACTGATGACAATTTTGGCATTATGGATTCATCCCTCCACTTCACTGTTACTGCTGGTATACAACCCAAAAGCAAATTCTTTTTTTTTTCTTCCTGTAAAATTCTGTGATTATCATATTTTATCTTGTGATTCACTTCTTTCTATTGAACCACATTTTTTCAAAGGGTATATCTATCCTCCTGCTTGCATCATCTATTGGATGGATTTTATCAACGAATTTGTTGCTGGATCAAAAGTTCATCTGTTTCTGCTTCTTAAAGATGCATTTGGGAATACTAACTCGTCAAGGAATAATGAACCAGATGGCAGTTATTTCAATGTATTTTCATCATATGAAAATGGATCTATTGTTGACCAGCTTGACATCAGTCATAGTGGTTGGAATGAACTGGGATTCTTTGGCTTGGAGTTTATTCCCAGGACCTCTGGAAGTCTTTTATTACATGTCTATGGAAATAATCAATCTTTAAGTGGTATTCCTCTTACATTTATCGTCAAACCAGGTCTGGTACTTCACTACTAAGTATAATGAAATTGATCCTTTAATTCTTCTTCTTAAGATGCAGACCATGTACATACCTAAAAACTCGGATTTTGATTTAGCAACCCATATCAATAGGAGTTTTCTAAGAAAGTGCAAAAGTAAGCAACATTTACAAAGGAGTCAGTAGTTCATTGCCTCTTTTTACAGTCTCACATCCTTTCTGGAATATTTCTTATTGGCTTTTTATCTACATTGTAACTTTCAAAAAAGCTTTGTTATGTCACTGTTTACATCCATGTGCTATACATGCTTCATGACTAATTTACTAAGAATGCTCTTTTCTATTAGTCCCTACTAATTTCTCTTTTATCCTCCACTTTAGTATCCCCACTTTAGTATCCCCTTATAGGCATGGTTTCAAAAAACATTTATACGCAGTCGAGTGTTGACTCACTACAAGCACATGGACATGTGGTGGCATATGCAGGTAGTATGTGAAATATATATGTTGATAAAAATGACTACCATACACAATAGTTCATTTAATGATACATCTAATTTATATTTAGAAAAAATATGTTAGTTGATATTAATCAACCATTTAAAATTGATCCAAATATGGTTTTTGTAATTACACATGTAGACCACACATATTCTGTATATGGAGTTAGAGGTGTCAATTCGGGTGGATTAGGTGAGTTTGGGTCAGGTTGAAGCAAGGATTTTACAAAAAAAAAAAAAAAAAAAAATCCCAACTCGAACCCAACCCGAACCCGAACGAACACAACCCGAAAACTCTAAACCGGATAATCCGATGGTAAAGACCACGATTCGAATAGGATAATGAAGATAGTGGGGTAGTGGAGATCATGGTGTTAGTGGAGATACGAGAGTTAGTAGAGATGTCGGGTTAGTGGAGATAGTGGGGTTGGTGGAGATTATAAATAACCATGGGAAAGTTACGGAAAAGCTTGATCTGAAGAGAAGACATATCCCGGCAGAATCGTTTTAGCAAGGAATGAGAAATGTACTTAAAGAATCTTACCTTTTCCACTGCAGTATCAACTTCTAAGGATTTCTGTAAATGGACTTACTATGAAAATTATGAGTTTGAACTACTTCTTATTTCCTACCTCTCCTTTAGGAGGGATAATTCTAGGGGGTTGATATCAACTTAAGCCATGAGGAACATTATTTAATTTCAGTGCCTATGTCTACTTCTGTTTTGAGTTAACTATTATTTTTACTATAAAAAACTATTGGTTCTCAAGAATTGTTGTATTTGCGTTTTATCCCTTACTTACTGGGTGACTCCAAGTCACTCACCCTTTACAACCCATTTCAGTTAGAGACGAAATTGGAATTGAGAATGAAATCGAGGATAGGGAGAAAGTCGAGTTCTGAGGAATAGTGATTCGCTCTGATTTCTAACGGAAAGACTAGAATTCCGCTGCAATATGGAATTTTCGAATTTAAGTGGATAAAATTTAA
The DNA here is from genome assembly GCA_037974815.1 of Kaempferia elegans. NCBI lineage: Eukaryota > Viridiplantae > Streptophyta > Magnoliopsida > Zingiberales > Zingiberaceae > Kaempferia > Kaempferia elegans. Next base: position 1,485,967 of record JBBPFQ010000118.1, on the reverse strand, counting down.
TTAGTTCAAATAGTATGAACAATTTGTCGTTTATTTTGAATTGAAAAGATTGGTTTGTTTTGCAATTACTATATTATCGAGGTTGGTTGTTTTTAAATTTTTCGTTTGAAAACGTCGATATCCGTTGTTGGTTTTGCTATGTGACACTTTAGTGGTACCAAAGTTAGGTTATATAGTAATTGTTGAACCAACAGGCAACTCTAAACACTGAAGTTGAAATGGAGCGGTGTTGTGATTCCTTGATAATTAAGGGCTCGGATTATGTACTAATCAGCCGTGGTTAATTATCCTAATAATTATCGTGTTCTGATTTATTTGATAGACCTTGTTAAATGATAATTAACAGGGAATCAAGTATGATTATCTTGTTTGTTATTTTGATTATTTTAAATGATAATTAAGAAGTTAACTTTTCTTATAACAGTTTGATAGCCTTGAATTTTTCTTTTTATTATTCATTTATTATTATTTTTTATTTGCATGTCAACTTGATGAAATTTCCAAACGTTAGCAATTCATCCTACTTTTATTTTAATTTTATAAAAGTTATCAATGTATCCTAATTGCACGTGACTTTATGAATTTTTTGATAAAGTTATCATTACCTTAAGTAGGTTGGCGTTATGAAAATTCTTGATAGCATTTCAAGTTTATATATAGATGTATACGATTCATTAATTCGAACCATTGGCCAATCTAGATGGAGACTACCTTAGATGTTTTGGGGTAGACAATGACCAATGCAACTAATGTGACTAGGCAATTAGAGAGACAAAGGTCGAGGGACTGAAAAATGTCTTAGCGTACAAACGACGGGAGAAAGCATAATTACTGGAATTAAGAGACCACCTCTGAGCTGATGTAACACGATTTGCCTTCTATCACTGTGCCAAAGAGAAACAACTCAAAGATGCACTAGAGGAGTTGCGAGAGGCCCAAGAAATAATTAGAGGACTCACGACTCTCAAAAGT
>JBBPFQ010000118.1:1283043-1294481 GCA_037974815.1 Kaempferia elegans | reverse complement strand
CCACCCTAAGTGGAAAGTCTATCCCGTTTGATGTATGATTTTTTACCCACTAGGACTTCCTGCCCCTCGGTTCAACCGACCTACTAGGACTTCCTGTATGATATTTGGTCATCTTAATCCAAACATGGGAGTCCTCATTTTCTTTCTTCAAGGTCAATATTCTACTTACATTGCTCGATTAGACCATAACTCTTGTGTACAGTCGGTGTCCAAAAGAATTAAGATATATCTACAATGACATGATATTATTTATTTTGGGTCTAAACTCTCATGGTTTTACTTTTAGGCTTTACCTAAAAAGTCGCATACCAATGGAGATATCTTTCTCTTATAAACTCATGATCTTTCTTATGTGTTTTCAATGTGGGACTATGTTTACAATCTTGTAACCCCAACAACGGTCACACAACAATTTTATTTGATAAAGCACAAAAGGGAGTGAAAATAGAGCTAAACGAAGCATTTAAGGCATTCAGGGTTTGTCTCGGTCGTGGCCACCATTTGGCAGCCCGTTCCCAACTCTACCTTCTCACAGTTTCCACCACGGGTGAGTTATCAGCCACCATGGCAATGGCCACGGTCGTGGCGATCTTCCAAGTCTTTCACAGTTTCTGCCAAGGACCCCAACATGCCCATGGCAGACTTCGACATCAGCAGCCACGGTTATGGAAAAGTTTCAATTCTTACAATTTCTACCGCCAACCCCGCAACTACTGTGACAGACTCTGGCAGCAAACTCAGTCTCCTCCATGGGCCCTGCCATGCTTGTGCATGCACCCAAGAAATAGGGTAAAAAGTCATTTTCATATTAGAAATAAGGGATCTCGATTGCTTGTCGCCTAAGGGCTCATAGAAGACCTCGAAGAGTGGATTTAAGGAGATTCGATGTGCCAACACCCAGATTGGAGATTGGAGTATCTGGATCCAACTCTTCAGAACAAGACTAAGATCTCTTCTTCATATTTCTGAATTTCTGAACATTGCCTTATTATAACTAATTTCATGATAAATTCTAGTTGTAATCCCATGATTATGGAATAGTCTCTTCAATTCTAATACTATAGAGTAACCTCTTGGCATGTAAATACTATTTTATTTAATTTATTGAGTTTGCATATTTGTTGTTCGATAAAATGTGTTTATGGTCCGGACCTACTATATACACACAATCTCAATGTCAAAAGCACGAAATTCATATTCTACGAGGATTTGGGGATGGAGCAAAAGGAGAACCCAATCCTCCTACCCATAGAAACCCAAGACATGGATATTCAACTACGAAAGTAGATTCATATGCCATGAGGAGCAATAGGCTATCATAGAACTTAATGGATTTGTAATAATTCATCACCACATAATAGGAGCAGGTATCTCAGGGGTTGTGGGATAACATGACAAATATCTCCTTAGGAAAGTAATCGCCAAGATTTATCGCTCTGAAATTAGATGACAAATTAGAATGGATACACTGGTGTAGTCCTAAAGTTTACATGGAATACATAGGATAGTCTACCTACATGAATTATCATTGAGGATAGGAAATCAAATAATACATTAGGTGGTTGCATTCATTGAGGTGAAATTGAAATCTTGTAATTGCTTCTTCCAATCAATTTCACTAAGACCTCTCTTTTTTTCTTTTCTCCTTCTCACTCAATTCTCTGATTTCTCTGATCTCTCACCATAGATTTACAGTTTTCTCACAAACCAACCTAAAGTTTTGTCTAGACAATTACATTTGAATAGTAAATTAGTACTTGATCATCAACCGCTATGGATTTGATCTTTGTATTACTTGATGATACATATCGTGCACTTTCGATTTGGACCACATCAAGGCGTTCCCATCATTGGTGGTTGTAGGAATGGGTGTTGCAACAATATTCCCTATAAAGGTTTGGAGACTATGTCATTGATGTTTTCTTGTGTGATGGCCACCACTCCTCTGCGGCTCTTTTCTCCCACAAAGTCGCGGTTGTCAATAGTTCTTCGAGTGTTAAACATCGCAGCAACTTAGCTCAGAGTTTTTATAGACCATGCCAATTTATTCCCGTTAAATATCAAGGATGGTCAAGCTACATATCAACGAACGTGATAACACGTACTCTCTCTGGATATCCTCAATGATTAAGATGAAAGGGCTTGAAATACACTCTAAAAGAGAATCAAACTGGCACTGAGAAGTCCCAGAAGGTCACTCTGATGCTCAAATTAGAGTTTGCTTAAGGTGAAATGCGAGAAAAAGAAGATGGAGAAGAAGGAGAAAACCTTATGTAGAGTTTAGGAATGGGGGTCCCTTGTACTGAACTTCTCTAGGTTTTTTATAACTGTTTGGAGAGCATCTCCACGTGAACGCTGCATATTCCTTTGTCATCATCCTCATGTGAGCCAGAAAGAAGACTAGATCTGACAATCGTTAGCTACCCTTCTATCCATGGAATGCCACGTGTTTGAAGGAGAGCATTTAGGAGACCAATTATGACAACCTAGTAACTGTCACTCTATTCATCCAACGCCAAGCTCTCTAGAATATTGTGGAGGAATGATTTTAATGATGAGGAGGTTACACATCCCTTCACGTGCTCTGAGCAAGCCACATGGAGTGTAGATTGGATCTGAGGATGAGGAGATGAGGAAATGAAGCTATTTTGGAGTGGCCTTGAGAACAGGTGAAATCAGGGATCAGAGATTGAGTCGGAGATATGTCAATGACTAAGAACGATTCAGCTAGATATTGCTGGGGTCTGGAACTAAGCTAGATACAATGTCAACAACTGAGGTCGAGCCGGTAGATGGTGCTGGGATTTGAGACTGAGTCAGTGTTAGTTGCTAAGACCGGGATGAAAAATCGGAGTTAGCCGCTGAGACTGAGTCAGGAGGTGAGTTGGGGTCGAGAGCTAAGGCCTAAAGGATGTAAGTGATTGAGAATGAAATGGAAAAAGAGTCAAAGTAAATCTTGAGACTGAGATGGAGTCGAAATCAGAGTCAATTGATGAGACTAAGATAGAGTTAAAATCAATCATTGAGACTGAGCTAGAAGGTGAGTCAGAGTCAGGAGCTGAGACTTTCATTTAATCATTCTGTAATCTCTAGGATAAGTATACTGAGAATGTTCAACCAAACCTAAATCTTATCCGAATAGAGTCTAAGTCCCTTTGGGTGATATTTGACAATCTTGACTTTGATTGATAGATCAATATGATTTTTGACTACATAGGACACGTGAGGGCTGCAGAAAATCGTCGCATCAGTACACATGCATCTCGAGGATCTTCTTGACTTAATAGGATCAAGCTAGGGCTTGCTTAATGGATCAATGACCTAGAACTTTAGAGGTGCTTGTGGGATTCTATAGCATGGAGCATCCAGTGGTGGATTCATAGACATGGAGGATCATATGACATTAAGCAAGCTTAGAGAGCTTGTGCATTTAATGGCTCAATGGTGGACTTGATGGCATAGGCCATGGGTCTAATGACATTGAGCAAGCTCAAGGAGCTTAGTGTGCTCAATGTCTCAATAGTCTGAATTAAGAGGTTGAACACATAGAGGCATGGAGACTATGAGAGATTATAAGAGCGAATGTAATATTATGGCTTTTATCTTTAGACATCATCATTATAAATGATATCTGAAGATACGTTGGGCAGGCTAACTAGGATGGATTGTAAAGCCTTCTTCGATTTTTCATATATGACGTATTTATTAAAAAAAAATTCAAATGGGACTTGCAACTATAGATGCTAGACTTCTAGGCCGCCCACTGTGAGTAATTTTCGATTTATCCTACTGGTCGGTGAGAAACTTATGTAGAACCAGACCGATCACCCGAGGCTCAACGTTAACTGCTCTGGTTAATTTTTTTTTAAGCCTTCAACCAGATCATTATATTTAATGAACTGTACATTTATGAACTAACAATTTGATTTGTTATTTTTGTTTCATTGAATACTACGTATCCGGTCTTTCAGATTTATTAATTCTGAGAATGATAGTGATAGGCCAGCCCTGCAGAAATTCACCACCTCCCCTTGAAGCTAGACAAGATCATTCACATTGATCACAACATTAGGGGCTTCAACTTCTCAATATGAGTTCCTTGCCTTTGAACCCTAAATCATTTGAACACCTTGTCGATCGAACATCCTTGAGGGTCTTCTTACCTTCATTGAAAGACGATCATTGTCTTTATTTTATACAGATCCTAAAGCCCATCTTTTGTAAACCGAATTGGAAAATAATTTCTCCTTGAGACTTCCACTCAAGTTGAATAAAATCGACAAAAAAAACACAATTATAAATCTCCCAGTTATATTTTGAATGACAATTGACAAGTTAGGATAGAGATATATAAATGAAATTGGCATCCAACAATGAACAATGTCATCCCAGAACATGAGAGGTAGAGCTCATTGCTACCCGATCACCACTCACATTCAACACTTCTTCAGTTCTTCCCATGCGGAAAACCATCTTTGTCGTAAAAGATGGATCTAAAATAGAAAGCAAGCTACACAATTAGAAAAAAAAATTAACAAACAAACAAACAAATAATACAAAGCAGTGTACCGAGGTGGCCTTCCCGTTTACACATTAGGATATTTGCATCTCAAGAGCAAGATGTCAAAGAAGGCTCTGTCAGAGACAGGATGTGAAAGAATAGAAGAGTATTTGAACATCCCATCCCATGTTTGTATCACGGAAGTGGGCCCGTGTTTGGGAGGAGACCCTGGGCACGCTTGGGCCTCCATTCGGTTCGTGCCCGTAGAATCTCTGCTCCGCTCTCCGACCGTAGAAGATGCTGACACTCCAAGCCAGTCTCCGGAGAATGGTTGCTCGAGACAGCCGCCAACGACTGCAGCACACTGTCCTTGCCGCACTCCCTCCTGTACTCCACCGTCATGCCCGAAAGCTCATGGCTCTCCAGGATTGAGATCGGTGCGCTCTGCATCCAAAGCAAAGACGGCATGTTTGGATCAATCCATGTCTTTCCTTGCAAATCATTGACGAGTGGTCCGCCACAAAGTAACACTATTACAGATGCAACTTCAAATAATTGAATTGCTTTTTTAGTCAGATCATACTGCGGAGCAGGCCCGGAATGCCGTGAGATAGAGAGGGGAAAAAGAGAGACAGCAAGTGATGCTGCAGTGGTAGTCAATGGACCCAGCACCATGTGACACTAACAAACAGACAAGATTGAGATGTTTCATCAACTCGAAGAGTTGAGAAGATTCTCCCGGTTGCAAATTGGTAAATTTGTGTGCTTACGAGATTAAGACACTAAAATCGTATCTAAAAGAGGATTACCAAATCTAAGACATGGATGATGTTTCCCAAGAATGCATGAAGAAAGAACATATTAATAATAGCACTGTAAATTTATAGGGCATTGATATACACAAGGATTAATACACTGTTACTAAGCATTGACATCAAAAATAATTCAACAATTGATCAAAGGACGCATTTAAAATTATGAAATTCCCAAAAGAGGCATCTAACTTTTAGATTTCCCAGAAAAACACACTTGTTTCCTATTTTACCTCTCCCACCAATCACTAGAACAGCGTGCTAGAGATTTCAAAGAATAACACCACAGTGGTGTTGGTTTTAGAGTTTATGTCACCAACGTAGTGTTGATTTTTGAAATGCAACACCTACAATGGTACTGTTCTTTGAAATCTAGAACCGTAGTGGTTGGCCAGAGAGACAAAATGGAAAAAAAGTGTGCCCTTTGGGTAATCTGAAAGTTAGGTACACCTTTGGAGAATTTTGTAATTTTAAGTGCACCCTTTGGTCAATTATTGAAAATAATTCATAATAATGTGCCAGAAAGATTCATAATCCTGTCTTCAAAATGTCAAATTCATATTTCTAATAAAGGAATGTGCATTAAATTACCTCAAGGATCCATCCAATATATTTAACGTTGTTAACATGCTGGTTGACATCCAAATCACCCCATCGAGGCTGCATTTGACCACAGGGAGAAATATTTACAGATCATATTCACGAAATCTTGAAACAATAAAGATGCACATCCAAAGTTCCAGACTTACAGTTAGCCCTGTCCGAACATTATCTGCATTATCATCTTCGAGCTTCGAAAATTTTCTGCCATCGTCATTTATAATAGGATCACGGTTCATAAAATAGGATCCTATTTCTGCACGGACTTCCTCTGGAATTTTTGACAATCTCCTAGTCTGTTTGTTCATCATCACCCACACACTGCATATACAGGCCAAAATCAAGAAGACCACATGAGCCACATTAAATTTCCAAACGAGAAAGAGAATGCACACACTTCTAGAATTTCAAGTTACTTAAAAAGAAAAGATTTGCTGCACAAAAAATGTCATTACAGAACTAACCTAGTTGCTCGCAGAACAGTTTGGCCGGTTCGATAGTCCTGAACATGCCAATCTCGACGCATCCCATTTTTCCCAGATGGAGCCACCCATGTATCCACTTGAACAACATCTTCCCTTAAAATAGATAGAAGAAGACAATTTAGAAACAATGCATATTAAACTTGTTATAGGAAAGATATACCATAGGCGATGGCAATATATTATATAAGTACAAAAATTCATTTGCTTGAGCAAAGCAGTAAAATAAAATTGAAGAAAATTTATAAATAAATAAATCATTGATTTTCAAAAAGAGAGAAGCATCATAATCTGAACAATTAAAAAGGATACAATCCAAAACAACAAATGACATAAATTGTTTGTTGAGATATATGATAGTAGAATCAATAAGTAGTTTTCACTAGAAGAAATAACTCCTAACAAAAACAGTACTAGAATTTCAACCTGATAGTAAAGCCCGATATAGACACACAGGCATGGACTATTTGAAGCTCAATTGCAGCTAGTAAGACCAGAGTTAATTTTAGCTTGTACTTCTGCAGTGAATTCAATGTATGAACTGACATGTGAGACAAAACTGCATTGGCAATTTGATATTTTACGAGAAAAAATAACCATCAGAAAACAAAAAATGGAGAACAAAATTTCTCAGGCACATAAGGCATAAGCTTGCTTAATGTTTCTAGCATGGACTTAGGAGGCACAAAACAAAGAAGATTTTTTTCTCTTTTTTTTATAACTAATGATAAAACAAATACCAAGATTTTGATATAGAGAGAGAATATACCAGGAAGGATATTGTTCAACAAGGACTTGCATCTTGGTAACAACCCAAATCAAATTTCTCTTGCTCATTTCAGGAGTCGAGCCAAAGCCAGCACCCATTAACCCAGCACTCCTTACATGATTAAGAGCAGTTTCCTGCGTAATATGTAAACCAACTGCTAAAATTGAAACAATGAAAGCTAAACCGAAGGTGATTCAAGCAATAATCCACCAGCAAACCTGTAGATGATTCATCAAGGTCTCGATAGACGCTGTTCGATCTGCCCCTATTTCATATGACCGAATCGAGAAGTTCTGTCTGAAAACCATTCCATCCTGCATGATCTTCCCAAGCCCAAATGCATCGGCAAGCATGTCAGGTCGCTTGGGCTTCCAGTCAATAAGTGTAAATTGCTTTTCCGCTGCCAAAAAGATAGTAGTTATGGCAGCAAAGAGAAAACTCCAGTCTGGTAGCTGGTTGTAGAATGTTCTCGAGGATGAGGGAGTTTCTTCCTCGATCGTGTGGGATTCAGATTTCAGGACGACCTTTGTCCCGTTGACCTTAGGAGGTGCTTGGGCATGAACCTTAACCTGCATAGCTCCAGATGACAAGGCAGGCTTGGCTACAATGCCTCGAACGCCTAAACTTTCAGGAGTTTCATTAATGGCCCTTGATGCTTTGGAAGACACCACATACGAGGAAGATGGGGCTGGGAAGAAGGCAGAAGCAGCCACAGACGCAACCATGATCGAAGTTAAAAGTTGTAGCCTTTCTCCTGCTCGATCGGAACTGAAGAACAGACCTGGAAAACATAACTTTCAGATCTTATGAAGGAACTTAATTGACATTTGGTAAATCTTAAACTTTTAGGAAAAAAAATGAAGGAAAAAAGTGCTCGTCAATCAACCAAGTCAAAAAGCAGCAATTTCTAAATTATTCAATCAACAACTTGGGGAAGAAAACAAACTTTAATCTTCCAGTCAAAGAAATAAGCAACTAATTAGAGAACTTTCGGAAAAAGGTTGCACTTCAACACAGGCAGAAAAAAAAAGCTAAAAGGACTTCTCCGAAAGAAAGGCGCCGTCTACAGAATCCCTCCTCTAATCAAGAAGAAGAAAAGCTAGCTAAGGACGACAAATTCCTTTTCCGACTCACAAACCATAGAAAGAGTCACCCCAAACCAAAATTTCCTCAGTTTTTAGTTCGAAATCAAACAAAACAAAAAACAAATCGAAGCCACAAGACATACCTAGAAAATTAATTACAGAGCGGACGAAAAATCCAACACAAAACGGAATACCGGGAAACAAAACAGCAAGACGGCAGAAATCATATTCATTCAAACCTCCGGTTGAACGCGAGGCTTGGAGAAGCAACGAGACGGCCGGTCGGCTTCCTCTCCCCGAACGAGCCACCGCCCGCGCTCGTCGCTGATCCCTTTCTCCTTCACCTCCTCCTCCTCCTCCTCCTCCTCCCTCTAGGTGGCTTCTTCTGCTTTTTGATCGTTCCGCGAAGAAGCGACGAAGCCTCGGAGAGAGAGAGAGAGACAGCCCTTCTTATTTGAATACACACATACGCTGTCATCCGACCCACCCAGTCACCCAGAGCCTCCCGTCAAATTATGTGGGACCGCCATCTCCAGTTTTGTGGGACGGCCTTGGTATGCGGTCCCGTTGATTAAGAATCACTTAATTTTAAAATTGGGGTAATTAATCCAGAACATTCTAATTTAATTAAAATTAGTGAGAGCTTTTTTAGTACTAACGCACATGGGGATGGGATGAGAGATAAAGACTGCTTATTAATTATACAATTAGTTTATATATATATGTGCTAATCACCAGATTACTGTGGATAATGAATCGAGCTTAAGAAACAAATATTAATAAATAAATAAAATCAGGTTGACTATTTTACCCCTATTAAAAGCATTGCGGTCAACTGGCGGAGAAGCGTAGCGTTTCGCTTATTCCAAAAATTAGGTGGAAGGTACAGCTATAAACAGTTCGAGTCAACATCTAAAATAAATGTGGTGGAAATTAATTAGAGCTAGTTTTGAAAATTATAATTATTAGAATAAATAAAATATTTTTTTTTAAAAATGATGCCTTTTATTAAAAAAATTATTACAACGTTCTCAATTCTATGCTTCAACTACATCATTCAAAATAATTTAAAATTGCATATGCGTTGTTATTCAAGGATTGTAAAATTCTTAATTGAATCTATTGAAGTTTGGTTGAAGCAACCAAAGCAGCGAAAAAGATCCTAGTGGGCAAAATTATAAATTATACTTTAATTTTATTTATCGAGCATTATTTTTTTTTTTAAATGAAGTTTTTACATTATCCATCATCGAATATACATCTATAAAAAAAATAGAGGTAATCAATTTAAAATATCTTCGTCACACATTTTTAAAAATAAAATCATCAATAATAGTATTATATTCAAAATTTTCTAAAATATTCTTTTTAATACATAAAATTGTTAATACATTTAGTTTATCTTGAAATATTATGGTCCGTAAATAAGATTTTATTAATTTTAATTTTAAAAAATTTCTTTCGACAGATACCACTATCACGAGTATTGCCAATAATATCCTATAAGCAATCATCAAATTTGTAAACATATCCATTATTTTTAAAAACTCTAATATTTAAATAGAAGACTATTTTTTATTTTTTCACAAGATTCACTTGGTAATATTACTTTCAAAATTGGTAGTTCTGAAAATATATATTTTGCATCAATATAAGTGTCATAATTTTTTAAAGTATTTTCAAAATTCATACAAAAATTCATCAATTCATCATCGTCCAATGAAACCAATTTTGCAGCATCATGCAAGAACATAAATATAGATTCAAAATATTTTAACTATTCAAACTTACTCTTCGATTGCCCATCAGCATCAACCACTAAGATAAAATAATATATTCAAAAAGATTTTTTCAATGAATAATTTTCACTTTCAGTATTAGCAATCTCATCAAAATACCTCTTTGTACAAATTTTATGTTTTTTAGAAAATACAGGCTCAATTTTCATATCAAATGCTTTTTTTATCAACCATGACAGAAGCAAAACCATTGTTAAATACCGAAACTTAAGGGTTAAAATGCAATTTTACCTAAAACCCAATACCCTATTTATATTTCCCGATTCCTCTTATTTTCCGAATCGCTACTCTTCTCCCACTCGCGCACGCGGCCGTCGCGATCTCTACTCACGCGCGACAACTGCTGCTGGTTTCGACGATCGGGCGACGGTTTCGCATTCCTCGGCGCAAGCACAGCATTTAGGGCATGCAATTCCTTCTTCCAGTTGCTTTCCTCTACTTGCGTCTGCCCTAGCCGCACGGTTCCATTCTTCCTTTTTGTCGCTGTTTTCTCACGCGAGCGAAGCAACCTTGTACTTCTGTGCCGAGGTAAGCGAATCATGTTTTCTCTTTAGGTTTGACACCTTCATTTCCTCTCGAATCGTTCCTCCTAATTTTGACTATTTTCCCTGCCCTAGCCGACGCCGGAACACCGCCGACTACACTGGTGGACGCTGCTGTTCATTTTCTTCCTTGCGCTGATTCTCCTACTTGTGCCGATTCTTTTACTAGCCGGTTCCTAGGTAAACCCTAGCCCTAACTGCTAGTTTGGGAAATTTTTGGATTTGATCATTGAGTTGGAGCATTAATCGGTTGAACAGCAGGAGTAGTTGCTCCGGCGAACAATTTCAGCAGCAAGGTGCGCTTACAGCAGGCTAACACAGCGTAATTGGAATTGGGTGACTGGTTTAGGTACTTGGATGCTTAATTTTATTTGATTCTATTCTGTAACAGTGGTAGATGTGTTAGAATTTGATTAGGTGGATGCTATGATTTAATCTAATCGAAGGAAGAATATGAGAAGGTTAATTGGTTTAGGTTAATTAAGGGTAAACAATAATTAGGGTTCCTAATTTAAAGTAAGAAGTTGGTTTAACTATCTAATACATGTTGGAATAGCTAAACAATATTTATATTGTTACCGGATTTTGAATTTGAACTTGATCAATTAACAGATTTAATTGAGATTACTTAATAAATTGGATTAAGGAAAACTAAACATTTGTTAAAGGGGTAATTAAATGGGAAATTTAATTTAGCTAATTCACTAATATTAAATTAGCTAAATCGTACAAATTGGTTTCAGGACCCTGATTCGAGACGAGCATCTCGACGTGGGATTTTACGGATACGGTCTTCTATTTGAGGCGAGTATCTTGACTTATCTACGGATAGTCTGCTGATATGTTTA
>JBBPFQ010000118.1:1270105-1282186 GCA_037974815.1 Kaempferia elegans | reverse complement strand
TTATGTACATTGTGGCACATCACTAGTTAGACGATATCCTCATTCATACTTCATGATATATATCTTTAAGTAACTAGTCCATTGAACTTCAACATGTCAACCCTCAACTATTTTGACAATGTGCTAGCTATGTAAGTTGATTCAATCCAAATGACTATCTAAGACATTGAATGGTTTAATGTATAAGTCTCTTCTAACTACCTTACAAGGAGTCATCTCGATAATAGTTTTGTTGGATATATGTGAATGGAAATGAGGTGGAAAGAAAAGAGGAAAGAAGCTCCATTGTAAATGGGACTTTAGTTTCACATTGAGAGTTCCAAGGTATATTGATTGGTTTATATTGATTTTACATGCATTGATGATGTGAATAAATGTATGAGGAGAGACTCTCTCTCATGCGTGAGTGTGCAAGAGGTACAAATCTAGGACCCAAATTGCACTGAATCATGTTGACTCGTATGCGAGCACAAACTGCATGCGCCGAATGTCGAACCAGTCGAGGCAAAATTTGCCCAAGTGAATGAACCAACGTTTTACCATTTAAATCTCTTTTTGCTACTTACTCAAGAGTGTCACGGAAGCATTAATATAAAATCAATGGTGATTTTGCAACGTCTCGACATTAATGGCGATATTAAATTCATTAATGTTGATTTCGTAATATCTCAGCATTAATGGCGACATTAAACTTATTATAATGATTATGTAACATCTCAACATTAATAAAAGTCGAAGGAAAAGTAGAAGCTCGCCACCTACGTTCCCCTCATTCTTTGTCGTGCATCTCTTGCTCAATAGAGTACCCGTGATAGCAGTCAAACCTTTCAATTTACCATGACCACCAGTGCTTGATGGGAATCACAGTTAATCATTGTATTCTAGGAAACAAACGATAAGAGAAAACCTCGAAGCAAGGTGGACCTCCTCGGCATACTAGTAAACCAAGGGTCTCCCTCTTAGTTGTTGTACGATGAAATTTTTAAACCTTTAGAAAATTCCAAATGTTGGTCTCTTGAGGTTAAAAGTTTAACTTTGAACTTTACCTCCCCACAAGGTATGAATGTTGTTTAACTCCTATGTTAGCTTAAAGAGTTACCTCTATCTTAATCTAAGATATCCCATCTCTGGCACTATTCCCTTAAGTTTGAACTAACAAACTCCTATTTTGAGTGCTTATCCAAGCCTTTAAGAGTGTACATGTAGACCCGACCTTGATTTAGAATCGACGATTCAGAACTATCAATTCGACGGTTCCTGAGGGGTCAACTCTTAATCTTCACTGTCTAAAATTATTACGGTTCACGATTTAAAACCGTCAGTTCACATTTCGCCATAGTTAAATTATTATTATTTTTTAAATAAATAAAAATTTATAAATTAACTAAACTACATCACAATTCTTTTAATTAACTAATAATTTATTCTCAAACTCTTCATTTTATATAGCATTTTTATATAATATTTTTATATAAAAATGAAATTTATTAATTAGGTATTAAATAATTAACTAGCAAATAGATGCCAATTTGTTATAGTCTAGGTTGGTAAGACATTGGTCTCTTGCGATCCTAGGTTCAAAATCCGATAATACAATTCTTTTTAACACATTTTCATCAATAAAAAAACATCACCTAAAATTTAAAAAAAAAACGCAAAAAAAACAAAACCAACGATTCGGGTTAAAATAGACCTTGAACTAATCAACTATCAGTTACTGTTGACACTAATTAATTAGGTCAACATGTAACTAGCCCATTCATCCAGTTACGAACCTGGGCCAGATCCAATTCGGAGGGCAGGTTCAGGATGGTCATACACTAATGAAATAACTAGTACGAAGTTTTAGCAGACTCTGAAATTCAATAGTGCTTCTAGTAGTATTCCAATCAACTGGATTAATCTTGCCAGTTGATTGTTAATTTCTGCTCAACTCTTTTCAAAAACTCACTAGTCCAAATTCAAAAAAAAAAAAAACAAAAATAATTTTATATTTTCAAAAAATCATGAAAATTGATACAAATATTATTTATGTCAATGGAAAATAATTTTTTTAGAAAATAATACTTATTTTCAAAGTTCGGTATAAAATTGAAAATCATTAAAATATTTTTTACTTATTTTAGCTAACGTCTTTTGAGGTCTTGCATTTGTAAGATCTATTTTTGAAAAGGATTTAATCCTTCAAGAATCCTCTATTCAACCCCTCTAGTTGCTCATTGATCTCATCAGCCTCCATGTGTGTGTCTATATTATATATATATAATAAGTCTTGCATTACTCAATACATATATCAATATATATACAATCTTAAATCACCATGACCATCACTTAGGGCATAATTACACTACAGTTAGTGTGGTGGCATGATACCTACCGAAAAGAGGGCCTTTAAAAGCCATTTCTCTTGTTTATAACTCCTCTCCGTTTTCCATCCCAAAATTCCCTTAGAAGTTGAATTGTTGACAATTCAATCATGAATCATGTCAAACCTCTCACTTTGATAGCACTCCGAGAATCATCACAGTGGAAGGAGCTCTGCGGGTGTAGGTGTAGTATATTTTTATTTTGTTAACCTACTTTTTCACTGTAATGTTAGATCAAACCAAAATAAAAGAGGAAAGAAATAATTCCATTCTTGTCTTCCTGGGAATCACAAAATTTCATCGGACCTCTGCATTGTCCATGTGGCTTGAGACCTCATCGTAGTGCCAAGGCATTAATATCTAACAAGAAGGTTGTCAAGGGAACACCACCACCAATAGGGGGTGACAATGTCAAGTAAAGAGCGGAAAATGTCAAGTAGGGGGTGACAATAAAAGCAACCATAATTTAGTTAAATAAAAACAATCAAAGCAAACATTTTTTTTGTTTGATCTTGGCGACGAAAATTTTCGTCTCACTTTACATAGCAAACAAACTTAAAACTCCAAAATGGTCAAGCAAAATGCTATTTTAAAAGGAATAACGGTAATCGACAATTATTTCATAATGCACAAACAAGGAGAGCTGGTGTTCCGTGCAACATATTTAACAATCAAACAGATTACTTCTGTGGACTATTAAAATTCACTAAATTTGATGTTTTTGGACCAAATGTAACCGTGTTGTCAGCCAACAAGGAAAGTCTGAGACGAGCAGTGGTAAATATATTATGCTTCCATACAAAGAGCGATTAACATTTAAAGAGTAGAAGCAACATGATTTATTAGTTCTGAAACACCAGCACAAAAAGTGCAAGTGCAATCTCAGCAGATGAATATGTTGTAGCACCAAAAGAAAATGATGAACCTGCGTGCTCACAATTGTTCACTGCTGATGCTCGGACTGAAACCATACTGCGGAATTAAAAAAAAAAACAGTAGAGATGTTCTATATTTTCATATACATTTTCTTAAAATGTTTCAGCTAAGATAAGATACTGGTTAAAAGAAAACATTGATTATTTCACGCACAACGTACAAGGATGATAGCATACACACCTGAGCCATTTTGCTTTTAGTGTCTAGAAATGATGCAAAGTTAGTAAACCTTTGTAAACTTTGCATCTGACCCAGCACTGTGAGAGATAATAAATGAGATATAAGGCATGACTAGCAAGATGATCTACGCAGCATGCAGCGTGCAGCATACAGTCGGACCACTGCAGTTCACTGCCTGATGCCTAGGTGGTAGGTAAGTGCATAGTTACAGACAGTAGGTATTAAAACACTATTAAATCAGACAATATAAGTAAATTAAATTAAGAATACCAAATAATAATTTATATGTATAAAAAATGTCAAATAAATAAGTCAATTGATAAATAAGCATTATAGTAACTAAATATTTTATATTTCACAATGCAACTAAAATTAAAAACACAATGAAACATAAATTTCATAATTCATATTAATAGATTCAAAATGCTAGAAAAATTGTAAATGAGCACTTAGCTTTTCTTCCTTACACCTGTCTCAGCCGCTTTTAACTTTTTTAAAGGGTCACCAAACAAGGCCTGCTTAGCTACAAGGCCAAGCACATATGGAGATGCTAGAAGTTTTTTTTACTATGCATTTAATAAAGTCAAAAGGTTCTTGAAGAAATTGGTTGCAATAAATTGACGAATATGACAAAAGATAAAGAATTTTAAGGACATTAGTATTCAATATCACTTCTGTTAAGTCAACAAATACAAGATTACTTTCTAATAATAACTTGTGAATAGAATGCAAATACCCTGAAAACTCATGCAAGCAAGAAAGAGAAACTTACAGATCAAGCATGATAATCTCACTTCAAATTAGATCAATTGGTTATTATAGTCATTCCACTTTATCATGTTCAGTGACATCCATGTTGTCGCAAAACCTGTGTGTGGTACAATGGGCATGCACAATAAGTTTGTCACATGTGTTAGCAACTTTACTTGCATCATCTTGCATGTAGGGTAGATCTAAATATACTGTCCCTTTGTACATCCATCCATCATGTACTTCGGAGTACAAATCTTCAAATGGTTCCCCACATAAAGCACATATGCTTTGACTCTCATCTGCAGGAACCGCTGGACCAGAGTTCTCTTCGAACAGATCCATTTCATCCAGTAAAGCTGATGCATCAGATTGTAGAACTGCAGTATGACTGGAGTTCAAATCACAATACCATTTTCTAGACTTTTGTCTTAAATTACTAATTTCAGACTCCTTTGAGACATGCCAACCAAGATGGGATTGAAGTTGCCGTTCAAATCTAAATCTTACCCCACAGATGTGGCACTGATGCTTTAGATCATCAAAAAGGCTTCTGATAACTGAAGGATAAGATTGACGTAAGATTTCTTGTTTGAATTCAATGCCAATAAGTTCATTCTCATTAGTTGCATTGGATTGTGATAAAATGCTGGGAGCAACTGAGGTACTTGAAGTTATTTGCCCTGTACTAGTTTTAGCAGAGCCAACAAACTGATGACCAACCTTGTCAGGAAGCTCAGCCGCAGAGACAGTAGGTAGCTCAGTTGATCTTGAAGATATTAAACCTTTTGCAACTAACGAACTCAAAAGACTTGCAAGAGGGTTTAAATTGGCTCCAGTTGTCTCAGGGTTCTCCGAGTTAATGCCAACCAAGGATGATGAAGGTGGAGGCCCAGGTGGTAAAGGAGGCATTGTTTCTCTAAAATAGGATTGGTTTAGATATGATAGATTATCAATAGGAGAAGATGATGAGGAATTGGTTATAGAGGTAGCTAATGTTGAAGTTTGGATAGGTGGAGGGCCAATTGGCAAAGGGGGCTGTACATTTAGCTTCGGGAAGGTGGTAAGAGAATTATTGGAAAGTAGGTCACTACTCATAACAGCAGCCAACAGACTACTAGCATTACGTTGTGTTATGACTCCCCCAGTAGAAGTATTTGGATGGTTTAAACGAGTCTCTTTTCCATTATGAGCTGTTTCATGACCCACAGAAAGAAGTGGCAATTTCTCCTTCCGATGAGAAGGTTGAGACTGTAGTTTGCTCATAGGCTGAGCTTCTGTCTGTTGGTTGGATAGATTATGCTGTGATTGCTCTAAGACACAATGTGTATCCTTCAGCTGATTAAAGGATGCAGAAGTAGCGGAATCAAGTAAGCCTTCCAGCTGCTGAGAAGTTTCTGATAGAGATCGTGCTGAATTAGATAAATTATCAAAAGATTGAGCATAACTTTTAGATAAGGCATTTAAAGACCCTGGCACATGTGTCTTATTTATTTTCCCTTTCATATGTAAAGACTTTTCGCTAATTTGAGCGAATGGAAGAGCCTGTAGATGATTTTGATCAACTACATTGTGAGGCTTCAATTGTTGAATGGGTTCTGAAGATAGAGATAAATGAGATGGTGATGGATGTTCAGAAGATTGATGCCTTTGCTTTCCAAAAGATGCTGGAAGATTAGCATGAGGGTTTAAACTTGAAGATAGAACCGAAGGTAAATCTGAGCCTGAGTGTCCCTCCACTTGATCTCCTTTTGATCTGTTGTAATTTAACCCACCTTCTGCGGGTGGAATCTCACGGCGGATCCATAAGGATGAGTAATGTTGTGGTGAAGTTCTTTGCTGTAATAATGAACCTGAAGCATCCATACTTGATCCTGGATCAATTTCATGCTGAGTACCTGATGAACGAATGTGCTTTACTGATTCCTGGATAATGTGGAAATAATTAG
Source organism: Kaempferia elegans (assembly GCA_037974815.1). Lineage (NCBI taxonomy): Eukaryota > Viridiplantae > Streptophyta > Magnoliopsida > Zingiberales > Zingiberaceae > Kaempferia > Kaempferia elegans. The sequence goes on along the minus strand of JBBPFQ010000118.1, from coordinate 1,276,005 downwards.
CATTCATATTCCTTTAGCATTACAATTTGTTTAATCACTCTTGAAGCTGTATGAATTTGGCATGTTGAAATAACTTAAGGTCAACATACCACAGTGGCAAAATAAAAAAAATATAAGTTCCAATAAGTAGTGCAATGAGATACATACATATAAATCTACAAATTTAATTAGTGAACATTTTGTCCTCTTCTATGCTTAGGCCTTGGACTTCCATGCCAATTTATCCCCAAAGCTAGAAATCTCACATCACTTTGATACACATCATAATTTTTATTAGATTTTGGACGGAAAAGGTTGCGTGAGACTAGCAAATGAAAAACGCATACATGACAGTTTGTGACTCCGGCACTAAATCTGACAAAAAATAAATGGCATTGGCAAAGTGATATTAGACTGCAAAGTCCAGAGAGATACTCGAAAATTTTCAGTCTGGGGTAAGACCATATAACAGGATGAGCATGGGATTAAGTAGCCAAACTAGCATTTAACATTTTAAATAACTACTTAAATATCCAGCTAGTTTGTACTTAAAGATTCAGTCAAGCCAGGTTTGCCTAGGTATTTGAGGTCAGCTGCCACACAAATCCTATCCCTCAATTCAAATAAAATTATGACGTGCTACCAAATAGCCACTTATTTATAAGAAAAATCCACAAATGAAAATGAGATATATTGTATACAGACATACTAAAACCCAAGCTGAAAGCAACTTATCTTTTCAAAAAGAATTTGCAAATATGAACCATAGAGTTATTAGAACAATAAATACCATATAAGGTGGCAGCACATCTTCTTTAGTAGTGTTGTACTGAGCTAAGGCATTTGTTTTGTTCAAGTTGGAATCTACATGTTTTGTCTCCAGAGACATCCACTTGTCTCTTTGCAAACTCATCGACTTAGATTCATCACCAGTCCACACACCCTTTCTTGAACTGTCGGGACCACCAAGTTCCGTTGTTTTAGTTTTTATATCGTCCCATTTGAACTCTTCCTCCTCGGAATTCTTCCAGCACCCAATTGCTTCCAACTTCTTTCTTTCTATATCACCTGAGTTAAGTGAATTTAAACGATTACTAGCTTGTTTAGATACAGACATAGGACCAACTGCATAAGGCTGTTTAACATCAAATTGATTCCTCCTAGTATGTTGCGCCTCTGTAGCAGCAATACCAGCACCATAAAACAATCTGTCATGTCCATCTTGATCTTTAAGCCTGTCACTAACTCTTACAATGCCAAGGTCAGGTTCTTCAGGAAAATCAGAAGAATATTCATAATCTCTAATTTGTTTAAGTACTTTGGTTTCATGAGCAACACTGTTGACTTTTTCCTGTTGTGGGCGTTGCATACTCTGCAAATAAAACATAAATTGCTAGAATATAAAAACCTCCTGACAGAATAAAGAAATTTACAAGTTAAAAGTAAATAGTTTCAAGCATTAATCTTAACAAGAGGAGAAGCAACATACAGGCCCTTTACTAGGAAGACTTGTCCATTGCCTAGAATTACCCACTACAGGGATTTTGTCAGATCTGTCTGCGTCGCCAAAGGTAGCGGGCATACCACTGAGTTCATCATTGTTAATGTCCTTTGTCTGTTTTAAGAGCAAGTAAATAATAAATATAACATAGCTGAATGAAATTATTAAGAACTAAGAGTGAAGAATAATCATATTTTGGAAGAATGTACATAGGAACAACTTAACATCATTAACATAAGACAGAACAATATTACAAAGGGTAAGTTTACTGATATTCATGTAGTGTGGAAAAATCGGGTACATAAAAAACAGTAGTCAACAGGGATAATGTACATTAGATAAGTTATTTGATACATTAAAGTGTAGATTTTTTTAATAAGTAGGGGTAAATAGAATAGTAATAAATAAAAGGGGATCTACAGATAGTTTACCATTTTATTAATTATAACAATGCAAAAGAGAGTGACAGTAGTCATGAACAGATTACCCTAGATGATTGTTGAAGTCTCTGTCTTGCTTCTAAATATTTTAGATTCACATGAATGCTATGTGCTGGACGTTGGAATTGGGAATCGGATTTTGATGATGCAGATCCGGAAGAACCATTAATAACTGACGAGAAGCCAAGTTCTTTATCAATGACCTGAAGTGGTGAAGGGGGGAAGACTCCTTTCCATGTCCCAAACAGATGTCTCATACTGGGATGAATAGAAGAATCAACCTGCTTATAGGCCTTGCAGAATACCTATGAACAATAAACTTAGCTAGTAAAGCACAAATTAATGAAGCTGTATTTAAAAGAATAAGATAGATTACTAACAGCCGGTATGTGGAACAAGCCAACTGATAATAAAGAGATATGAAAGTAGCAAAGAGAAAATACAGCAAATGTCAAAACAACAAATTAACCTAGCATTAGATTTATGTTCTAAGAATTGTGACAACCTCAGGAAGCCTAGCAGCAAAATATTTGATGTAATCTCTTCCAATATTCTTCACAATACTGTCTAGAAGATAAAGGGATGGCAACTTTTGTTCATTGGGTACCTGCAAGTTACAATTAGAACCAAACATTACTTTTAGAATTTGCAAAAATTAGAAAAGGGCCTCATGTTAAAAAAAGGAATTAAAACAAGAACATCAGGGCTCATGGAATTGAAAATATAGAAAAAAAATCCAAAAAGGACTCATTTCAAAAACAAAATTAAAATTTAACAAGCAATTAAAACTCTAACTAAAGTTTATGGAAGTCATTACCTACTAGTAACAATTATACATGAATATTGCAGAATACAGAAACTGAATGCATAATAGCAATAACGAAGAAAAATTCACAGAAAGGAATGCAAATTAATTGAGTGGCAGAGTGCCTATCAGTGTTCTGATTCGAAATTAACTAAAATAATAGATATAGACATTGAGGAAATAGTTTCATAACTGAACAGTTATATTTTGGACAAATATCAACTCTGATTCCTATGATGCACAACTTTCTCTCAGTCATTCAATTAATCCTCATAGTAATTAATGATCTCAATGATAAACTTTTTACAAATTATTATAAGAAAAACAGAGTTATATTTGAATATGTTTGCAATCCATATACCCACCAAAGCTTCATCAATGCATTGCATGAAGCAAATAACCTTCCCAAGCTTGAAACCTCGAGGCATTATATTGCTAAGCGTGATAACACAATGAAAAAAGTAGTGATTTGACCGTTGATAAGACCAAGCTCCATATAACTAAAATTGCTAGACTAAGTTAAAATTTTCTTTAATGGAAAATGTTTCTACCAAAAAGATCACAAGAAACCATTAAGGAGTCTTCAGATATCTTAGTTGGCTCGAATTGATTACAATGAATCAAAAGTGTCGGTCATTTTCAACGGATCTCACCAGATATAACTAGAGCCAGAAAATCCAAGCAAGAAAAAAAAATTATAAGTCACATTTCCATCTGACGCTAAACAAGGTTGCATCAATAAATGTAATGAACATATAGGATATCGCAGAAAACATTCAGAAAAAAGTTTGCTCAGCCCTGACACCCATGGTGTGAATCCATGTGCAAACAATTTAACAAATTGCAGCTTCCTACAGATATACAAGTTGAAGAAGACAGTTTGAGAATGAAATGCATGTACTCTGATTTTTCTTAACCAGGTCTGCCAAAACTATTCTTTAGCGGCCCTTAACCCAAAGTTACATATACAAAAAGCAGCATTGTTATCTTGGATGTGTATCAGAAATGCACATAGCATAAATGAAGGGAAAAAACTTAGACCTAGCTGAGAATTATGCAGAAACCTGATGTTGGTAAGATTAGCTAAAATACACTGACGAATGATATCTAACAACCAGCATCAGCAAGGCCAGAACAGAGTTTTTATGCTCAACTCATACAAATCCATTAGCCAAACCAGCTATTCAACAGACAGCTGTGATCATAACCTGAATGCCAGCACTCAAATGCATCAACAATAACAATTCTAGCAAACGAGATGCAGTCTATAATTTAAATTCATATTGATAGAAAGTGAAGGGGAGCATTGGTCCAACGGTAAAATTGTTGTCTTGTGACCTAAAAGTCACGGGTTCAAATTCTGAAAATAGCCTCTTGCAAAAAAAAATGCAAGGCCATGTACAATGGATCCTTTCCCAACTCTGTATGTCAGGAGCTTCGTGCACCGGGCTTAGAAAAAAAAATTGATAGAAAAGGATACATCCTCTGGTGGAATTAATTATCAACAGCTAAAAATATCTTGTGGACCTATTTTAACGGAAGACAATTAGCTTATGGTGATTCTGCTTCACTAGAAAAAGAATAAAAATTCTATGTTTTTCATCGATCTTGCAGTAAAGATCAAAATTTGTGTTGTATACAGATCCAAGCACGTCAGGTCACCTCGAGGATATTGGTACAGATGACAGCTGCAATTTCTTTGGAAGCATGGAGACTCTCCCCCGCAATAATAGTAAGATTAGTGATAATAGGCTTGGAATTAAATGTTAGCTCGGCAAGAGCTGCTTTGTACTGCACTACAAGCTCTTGATGCAACCCTCTGGCGGTGTCGTCTTTCTCTTCCCGTTCGCTGGGCCGAGGTGGCCTCGGTGCCCATGGGTGACCGTTGGCTCTGGAAGGAGGAAGCGACCTATCACGGTTGAGGGCGATACGATTCCGTTCCCCTGCTTCCTCCGCCTCCAATCTAGGCCGCTTCAAGCTCAGTTCACGAGAGCGGTCCATGACGGATCTGCGGGAACTTTGCATTTTGCCTAGAGGAGATAAATTAACCGAAGCCCTAACCCAGATCCAACGGCGTCGTGCTTATGGTATTGAAGAACACCAGCTGCAGGATTCTGATTTCCAGGATCGAAGAGAGAGCGAGGAATACCAATTACGGGGAAAACCAAACCCTAGATTGAGAACTGAACGAGGGAAGAAAGGTTGCGAAAGCTCTGGGACGGTTCGCATTATCGACATCGTGTAATTTCACTGAACCGCGACGGCTCACGGCTGCCATTAAAGTGAGAGCCGAGCTGAGCCAAATATTCAAATTTGATTTTTTTTTTTTTTTATTTGTTAAGTTTATTTCAATTTATTTATTAAAATGTTTATTAAGCACGAGCTTGTTTAATTTTTTTTCAGAAGTGTTTAATTAATAATAAATTTATTTTAAAAATTATTAAGTCAAACAAGTCGTATTATCGAAGAAATCGTTATACTTGTGCACCCATTCTTTGTATGGAAAAAATTAAATACCTAATAAAATATTTTATACTCAATTAAAAATTAACCTTAAAATTTGTGGATATCATCGTACCAAAGACATCAATACGATTGGAGCAAATAAGAAGGCGCTTGGTAAACAGATTTAGAACATGGAAATGGAAATGGAAATGAAATAGGTTTCATTCACATTCTTGATGCTTGATAGATGAGAATCAAAATCTGAATATGGGTATCATACCCCTGATTTCATAACCAACATCCCCCTAGGTTATCGCTAAACTCATTTCCCCCTCAATCATACCCATTATCATTTTCATTATCAAATATATACAAAGTGCCCCCTAAATTATCTTATTCATGTATCATCAAGTTACTGCTTCTGGTATTAATTAATTGCATAGAATTTTATGTACTAGTTATATTGAAAATCTGAGAGTTAATTTTTAAATTTTGAATATGATGTCACAGTCAACTTATTTATTTAAAACTTTTTAAGTTGTCATAGCCCGTATATACATTTCAAAAATTTTAATCATATTTTTCCTAAACCCTGGATAATGGATGCTTCCATATCAGGGTTATACGTTAATGAGGTTAGAGAGGCAACACTCAGTGTAACACCCCGAGTTTTAGTCCATAAATTCTGGAAATAGTTTTAAAATGTTCTAGACATTTTTCTGAATCCATG
>JBBPFQ010000118.1:1222129-1232265 GCA_037974815.1 Kaempferia elegans | reverse complement strand
AAGACAATAATTGAAACAATGCTAAAACTTATAGTTCGAAAGTTAATTTGATTAAGTTTAAATGCAATTAATTGATTGAGTTGGATTTAATTAAGTTAATTTGATTAATTAAGTTTAAATTTAATTAATTAATTGAGTTACTTTAAATTTAATTAATTAATTGAGTTTTGATTAATTAGATTAATTAATTAGTTTAAGGTTAATTAAGTTGTTTAGGGTAAATTTCAGATTAATTAATTAAATAGTTAGTAACTACGTTTTAATTAAATTAATTAGGTTGATTAGATTAACTAATTAGGTTGAATTTTAAATTAATTAGATTATTAATTAATTAGATTAGGTTTGATTAATTTGAGTTTGATTAATTAGTTTCGGTTTGATTAATTTGAATTTGATAAATTAAGTGATTTTAATTTGACCTACGTTCCTCTTACCCTTTTTTTAATTTTCAAACAATAAGCCTTATAGGTTCTGTGAGGTGATTATTAATTTTATTTTTATTGATTTAATTTAAAATTTAATGATTGATTGACATTTGAGTTAGATTCAGATTTAATAATTAGTCAGGTTTAACAATTAGTCAATTAAGTGCATATTTCAAAATTGGTTTCCAAGTTGTGGTAAGGCACAAGGCCTTCTTGGGTGTCGAAGCAACGACCACTTCTAGTCAAAGCCTTTTTAAAAAATTATACACTTAACTTTCTTCTTGAAACCCCTGATTTAACTAGTCTAGGATGTGGTGAGCTAGCTTCGGTTAATTCCACTTAGAAGGTGTTTGACTAAACTTATTACAAAATAGCTTATAAGCTCGTACAACTTATAAATTGTTTTAGGAGCTTATAAGCTGTTAGGTTTTATTTTAAAAATAAGCTGTTAAAGTGTTTGTGTAAACTTATTTTAAACAACTTAAAGATATTGATATGTTTGGTATTATAAGATCATTTTATTAACAAAATTACCAACAAGAGTATAATACTAAAAAGGTATTATTAACCTTTTTTTTTTTTTTGCAACTGCGACTAGAAAATAAGGATATATAAAAAAATTAAATAGAAAAAAATAAATTCTAATCGAGTCGGAGAATTTGTGCACAGAGGAGAGAAGAAATGGAAGGGAGGGAATGTTGGAGACTTCGAAGGTTGGGAAGAGAAGATGACATAGTATGCCGAAAAAAGAAATCGATGTAAAGAGAGTTGTTAGTTTTGTAAAAATATATAAAGGATAAAACGGGAATTAATGAAAAAATATAAGGATATTTTAGAGAAGAAAATTGTTAAAATAAGATATTTTTAAAAAAAGTAGAGTCTTCCTTATTTTTTTTAAAAACAACTTATAAGTTGTCAAACAACTTATTTTGGCAGCTTATAAGTTATTTATAAAAAATTTTACCAAACAAATTTCAAGAGCTTATAAGCTCCTAAACAGCTTATAAGTTATTTTGTAGAACTTATAATAAGCTCAGCTAAACACCCTCTTACCTAATTAGACCAAATAGGGTATGTCTTACCCTACTTGACTCCTAGACCAAACTTCTCTAACGTATTATCATCTCGCCCTACCTTAGTACTAGGTTGAGCAAATGTCAAACAAACCTAAGTCCTTATCTAACCGTTCTAAATTTAAGCATAAAAATAAGGCATGCAAGGAAAACTGTAAATCAAACAAACATGCAAATTTATCTAAAAGCAAAAATTGTTTTTCTATTATCTTCCCCTGGATCATAGTCTGACCTATCTAGGTAATGGATTTGACCCTTGGGGAGCCAATATTGATTTAGTCTAACTTGATTAATCAAGTTAGTTTTGGGGACCCATGCTCGGACTCGATTTCTAGTAGATCATTTTATAATTGACAAGTAAAATTTAAATCAAGTTTTAACTTTGTATCATAGTCTCGATCGATTGTATATGATTTTTGGAACTTAAGATGAACCGTTCCAATGAATCTTTAAGTTTTTTACTTGAGTTTTCAAAGTAGAATTTTCCTTCTCAAGTTGATGAACTTAGTTAAAGTTTCATGTAACACAGGTTTAGTCAAAGGACTTGGATTAGTCTCATCTTTAAGGATTTTTACCTCCTTTTGGAGTAACTTGATCCGGACATTAGATTTTGCTAACTTATTAGTTAAATAAGAAATCAAGCTATAAAGATTATCTACTAAGGTAGGACTTACATTGGTGTTGGGTCCTTCAGAAACAGATACAAATCTGTGACTTCTCTCAGACTTGGCTTTGGATTCGGATCCAGTTTCGGACTCAAATTCGGTCTTGACCACTTGTGCTTGCACCGTAGTGCCAAAAAACTCGCATGTTCTTCCTCGTCTGATTCGCTCGAAGACTCGAACAATGTTGCTTTCAATGCCTTCCTTCTTCTTTGCTTCATGTTCGTGTTGGTGCTAGAAGTACCAGCTAATCAAACCTTGTTTTGATATTGGCAAATGGTTCAAAGTTAAACTGTATTGTGTTCTAATGAGCTTCACTAAGTATGCAAGAAAGCTCTAGTTAAGGCTAGGCAAAGAAGTCTCAGTCAAGAAGATTGGACACTAAGTCCTGATCAAAGGGATTGAGCGTGAAGTCCTGGTTAAGGGAATTAGACACAAAGTCCTGGTCAAGGGGATTGGGCACGAAGTTCTGGTCGTGGACTGGGCAGAGTTGACAGGTCGAGGATATCGGGTGAAAATCCTAGGGGTTGTGGACACCAGATAGAAATCTAGGTAGATGATCAAGGATTGAGCGTCTAGAGAGAAGTCTCATAAGTCAAGATCAGATGCTGAGCAAAAGTCCAAACAGATCTGGAGGACCAGATGTTTGGCAAAAGGTAAACTCTCCCGAGTAGGTACGGACGCGTTCCTCGTTGAGGAACAGTAGGCATTAGTCCGACCTAGGATTTCACGGCAAATCCGAGATTGTCAAATAAATTTAATATTAATCTATTTTTTCTGTGCCAACTCTGTGAAGAAAAAAATATAAAGTCGAGAAAAGCTGATTTAGGTGCCTAAAAGGGTTCCAATGGCCTCAAGCCTATACAGGCGCCTTGAAGGGATTCAAACGCCTCTATCACCCGGCGCATGCAGCAAGATAAGGTGGTTGCTTCTCAACGCATGTTAGATCTAGGCGCCTCAAAGGAACTGAGGCACCTGGGACGAGATAGAGTTGACCAGGAGAGCTTCGCTCAGTGCTTAGCGCTCACCACGTCAGCGGCCGAGGCACCTCAAAGGAATCTAGGCACCTGGGATAGATGCTCCTAGAGAGGATAAGGCATGATGAGCTCAGATCAGATCAACTTGCATTGAAGCACCTCAAAGGCATAGAGGTGCCTGGATCGACCTATAAAAGGTCTCGAGCAGCACTTGATAAAAACATTCTAAACGACTTCGAATGGTCAAACAAGCTCCGCGCTGCTCCGAACTTTGATTGCGAAGTTGCAATGCTTTTCCGACAACCACACTCTACTATGAATTTCTTGAAGCTATTAGTATATTTAATGTTTTATTAAAGTCAACTATATTTCATATTCAAAGCTTTGTACTTAGACGAAATTATAGTAAATTACCCAATGAAAACACTCAACGAGTATGAGCCTTGAGTAGATAGAAGTCGTTCTCCGAACCAAGTAAAAAAAATGTTAACATTGTTTATTTTTAATTCCATTACGTACTCTCAAGTTTTATGAAAAATGTGAAAAAGCCACGAGTGTTATCCACATCCTCTCTAGCGTTTTCTTCAATCCCACAATTGGCATCAGAGAGAAGACGTTCTAAATTGGTGCATCTACCATAAGAGCATTTTGTTGCTTTTTCAAATTTTTATCAGAATTTATGTTATTGCCTCTTCTGATAAATTTCTTATTTCTTCGAATTTTCTCTAAATTGGTGCAACACCACTCGAGCAATATTTCTTTTCGAATACGTTATTCTTTTATTCCGCACTACTAATCTAAGACCTATGTGACGTTTGGTTAAATGACTGGAATGGCTATGGGAAATCATTCCCAAATAACTTGATGGAAATAAAACCCATCAAGTTATATGGGTTTGGTGATTCCCATAAATCTAGAAATTATTCTCAAATTGTCATTCCTAAACCCACAATCCAAACGCTATCTTTTACTATCATTTCATTCCCTAATTCTCAAACCCACCAATCAAACGCCACCCTAGTTTTGACAATACTTTCGTTCATTTCTTTTTGTGCGAGATCTTTTTCTCTACACATCAAGAAGGCTACAGTACGGCCCGACCACTTCTATTTTCTAGCGATGATTTTGGGTACTAGAAGGGGTGAATGGAGTACCATCTGAAAAACCAAGTAGAGATGTGGATCGTGATTTAAACAAGATTCACACTCCCCACCGAAAATAGAATATCCATCACGTGTTACAAGTGGGACGCACCAACAAGGAAGAAAATTGAGGCTGATGCTAAAGCCACTCAGTAGTGCGGTTTAACCAAAGGGAGCTGAATCGAATTGGACCGTTCAGCAGTACAAAGGATCTTTGGATCATTTTCTGAACTAGGTTGACTACTATAGAGGTTAGCTCCTCGTTGTCTTCGGAATTTGATTCGTCTTCGAATTCAGATTCAAGTTGGTACTTGGGCTTTGACTTCTTATTTGTGAGTTTTCCTGCCAGCAACACAATACCTTTCTCGGCCGGAATAGCATGAGTTTGTTCATGAAGTTCAAATTCGAAAAACAATTCATCTAATCTTATTAATGAAAGATTCTTGGAGACTTTGTAAACATCTACCATAGATGCCCACAAAGTATTTCTTGGAAAAGCGTTTAGGGTATACCTTATATTAACGCGGTTTTTCATTTTTTGTCGGATCGTGGAGGTCGTTGAGTATCTTGTATCCAGGCATGCAGCTGGCTCACCGATTCACCTTCCTGGATTATTATGTTATATAATTTATTTAATATTAAATCATGTTTTGATACCTTGGTGTTGGAAGTGCATTCGTGTAGCTCGATCAGTGTGTTCCATAGGTCCTTGGCGCTTTTGAAGCTGGCCCGGTTAGTTCCTCTTTGGCCAGGCTGCATTGAAGATTTTGAGTAGCCTTTGCATCTACCTCGATTTTCTTCATCATGTGCGGGTTTCAATTTTTGCATCCCACCGGTACTCTATTTCCGTTGATTGGTAGCACAAACCCAGTTTGGATGATCATCCACAGTTTCACCAAAATCTTCAAGTAGTAGCCAAAGAAGTGGGTGGGCGATAGTGTAACCTTCTTAATGGATCATTTGGAAAGAAGATCATCGCAAGAAAAAAAAACGACAAGTACCAAGAATTGGTCTTGGATTACTAGTGCGGGAGAAGAATAATGTACTCGAAAAAAATATCGCTCGAGTGATGTTGTATCGACTTCGAGAAAATTCAAAAAAAAATGAGAAATTTGTAGGTTATTACACCAATTCTCGCTAAGGCAAACAATTGAAAATAAAAAATCGAAAAAAGCAACAAACTGCTCTTATGGTGGTTGCACTCTGATACCAATTGTAGAATAGAAGAAAGTGCTAGAGGGGGTGAATAGCATTGGCGACATTTTCACATTTTTTATAAAACTGAGAGTTAAAGCAGCGGAAATAAGATAATAATCGAAACAATGCTAACACGGTAAATTTTACTTTGTTCGAAGCCTTTGACGACTCATACTCCAATGTGCGATCGTTGATCGCTTTCGTTGGGCTAATCCACTATCAATTCGATCAAGTACAAAATGAAAGATATGAAAATACAACTTTTGCTTAAATAAATTATACCGACAACTTTAGTAGATTTGGAGAGCGTAGTTGTCGAAGCAGTGTCTCGGTATCATAGTCAAAGTTCAGAGCAACGCGGAGATCGTTTGACCGTTTAAAGTCATTAGGAGTGATTCTCTCAAACTATTGACTAAACCCCTTTATAAAAGATGATACAAGCGCCAATATACCTTTGAGATGCCTCAATCAAATCTAATTGGATCCGAGCTCGTTGCGCCTAATCCTCGTCCAAGCGCCTCAATCCCTTTTAGGCGCCTCGGTCGCTAACCTGGCGACTGACGTTTCAAATCCTTTGAGGCGCCTGGATTTGACGTGTGCAAAGCTGACACCTCATCTTGGATGCGCCGAGGTGATAAAGACGCCTGAATCCCTTCCAAGCGCCTGTATAGGCTTGAGGCGCTTATATAGGCTTAAGGAGCTTGGATCCTTCTAGGTGCCTAGATCAACTTTTCTAGGCTAGAGAGTAGTATGCATCACATAGTTAGCACAGAAAAATAATATAATATTAAATAATATTATTTGTCAGTCTCGAACTATCCGGGCCTAACTTTCAACTTTTCCTGAAATCGTAGGTCAAACTGACGGCTACTGTTCCCTCAAATGGGAACGTGTCCTCACCTACTCCACTCCAAAAAGTTTACCTTTTGCCAAACATAAGGACCCCCAGACCTGTTTGGACTTTTGTTTAACATCTAATCTTGACTTCCGGAACGCTAGACGTTCGATCCTCGACCCACCTAAACTTCCGTATGGTGTCCGCGACCCTAGGACTTCCACCTGATGTCCTCGATCTACCAAATCTTTTGCCCATTCCACACGTGCATGACTTCGTTGCCCAATCACCTCGATTAGGACTTCGTTCTCAGTCCCCTTATCAGGACTTAGTGCCAAATCCCCTTGACCAGGATTTAGTGCCCAATCCTCTTGACAAAGAATTCTTTATCTTGACTCAACTAGGACTTGCATGTACACTCAAGTAAGGTTGTTAGATCACAACCACCCTTAACTTTGAACCTTTACCAATATCAAAACACATATTTGATTAGTTAGTGTTTGTCGCACCAACATGAACTAGCAACTAAGACCTTGTTAATAAAATTTCAAATATTCCATATCAATGTTCCAGAGAAAGGTGAGTTTTTTACAAGGATGCTTGGCCTATATGTGTGTAATCCCTATCACACCATCACATTTCAATTTTCAATGATAATAACCAAAGCTTCCTTAAAAATGTATTTATAAAATGTGTGGTTAGGAGAACTTCCCAGAAATTCAATTTAGATAATGTAAAATTAGCTGAATTTGCTACCAATAACTCTAAAGGATAAGGGGGATGCATGCCATTTCCAAGATGCAGTCTTTTTTGCTGCACATAGTTTTTGCCATTATTAGAGAGCGAACTGCATACCTCCACTGTCTGAGGCTTGACTACCACACCCAGAAGCAGCTTCCAGCTCGATAACACAGGTCTCAGCTGGATTATTTCCATCCGCCAGGCTATGTGAGTTTCCTGAATGCATTTAATTGCGAATCAGATCATAGTTATCCTTGAGCATTCATAAGTATACGAGTCTTATAACAAAGGCAAAATCCAAATGAGTGTTTCTTGAATAAAACGATCATTTCAGTCATTATTAGTTATTAATGAAAACCGTGGCTATGGCTTATAGTTTGATTGTGTGTAAACTGGAGTAAATGCACTATGCAGTAACAGGGAAAAAAGAGAGAACATCCATATATCTGCAATTCGATTGTAGATTACTATCACAACAGACTCGTGAACTGAAATCAGAAGCTCACCATCCTTCCCAGCAACAGGGAAACAATTCAACGCACGTGACATCTGCACATTGTTCTGGTTCACGTTCTTGCTGTGGTCTAATTTATCCACCATCTGCTCCACAGTTCCACTCTCAGACACAGCCGTGCCCGAAGCAGGAGATACACGGTTCTCTCGAACCCCATCAGATCGATGCCCATACCTATGCCCAAATCCGGATTTCCTCCCGTCCTTTTGGCCATACGAATGCCTCTGCCTCTGCTTCAGCTGCCTCAAGTCCATCACATGCTGCAGCGCGTATCCCACATCAGTAACAGGGAAAAATTGCTGCATGTGGAGAAAGTTTGTCCAGTAGAACCGCCGTTGGTGGATGCACGCAACAACGTGGTCGTACTCCCCTAGCTCGCCAGTGACCCTGATGTGATCCATCAACACATCGATGATCGCGTTAGCCGCTGCGAACTCTCCCCGCAGCCACGAGATGAGCCCGTCCCTCTCGTCCACAAACCACTGCTGCGGCACCTCGCTCCCGCGGCCGCCGTTCAGCGGGAACTGCATTGGTTCCACCGATACCACCACCGAGTTACCCGACAACGCCGCCATCTCCAAGCACTCTAATTCAAGCACATAACCAAAGATCCAACCCCTTGACCTCGAAAATCAAGAGAAAAATCTCGTCCAAAGAAGTATACCGAGCAATAATCTAGAAGAAATAATCGAGCACAGGCTCCGATCCTGGAAACAAACGGATCTGAAGGGGAGAATAAAAAATAATGCAGTGAAAAACCGCGCAATTAACCTCGATCAGGACGGAAAAAATACGAAATCACCAGTTGAAAATAGATTTCTGGACCGCATAAGATCAGAGAACACGGAGAAAAGGGAAAAGTTCGAGAATCCGATCGGAAGATACAACGAATTCGAGCAGCAGAGAGATCGAGATCTGGATACTGGACGGAAGGGAGGCAAGTAGGGTTTCAGAAGCAATGGAGGTGGCTTGCGGTGCACGCTCTCTCTCTCTCTCTTAGAAGCGCACTGCGAACTGCGTTCCTTCGCTGCCCTGAAAAAGAGAATGGCTGACGTCACCCACTCAGATCGGTGAATGACGTCAGCCTGAGACGTTTCACGGACTCCCTTGCTGGTTCCCTTACGGGCCGGGTTTCCTCACGACTTACGCCATGAAACCCTTATTTAGAACCATCAAAGCCATTTTCACCCGTATTTATCCTATTCACTCCCCTCATATGAAATAATTCGTTAGTCACAGATGGAAATTAAGTGAAGATTGAGCATTCCCTGCCCGTAAAAAACAGAAACGGTTGTCCATCTCTTCGCCTATGTTATTTTTGCCGTCCAAATGTCGCTATCAACCCCCATGGATTACGAAACGCACACTAACATTTTTTTTTCTCAAAAAAATATCCTTAATTGAAAAGTCTAAAATATCCATTTTATAAAATTTATATCGCCCTCCTCCCTTTCACCTTCCTCTGCCCATTAAGGATATTCATTATTTGAATTGAATCATTCATCCGCAAGATTCGAATAGCATTTGACTTATTTTGATCGGATTAATAAAATTCAAAAAAATTAATTTGGGTCGGTGAATGGACTCGCCCAAAGTATTATTTGAGTTATTGGTTTAGTTTTTGATATGATACTCCATCCGAATAACACGCCCGAAACCCGAATAACTATCAAATTCATTTTCATTTCCACTCCTTTATCCCAAGGCAAATGCCATAATTAGCTAAAAATATGTTTTTTTTAGTTTTTATTTTTGTTTATTGTCAACTTATTAAATTGGTTATATGGACTTTTACTTTGGTGAATTTGCATTTAGTTCTTGGTTGGGTTATATGGTACTTGAACCGAATAATCCGAATTAGTTTCAGATAATTTGGTTTGATTTCTAGTTAATTCAGTTTGGTTGTTGGTTGAATTTAAAAAATTATAAAAATCGAATAACCCCAACCGAATAAGTCAAATAACTCGATCCAGATCGAATGAACACCCCTACCGCCTATGTCTTTTCTTTAACCTATTTCTCTTTTCTTTCTACAAGATAAAATCTCCCAAAAGTGCGGTTTTGTAACAAATCAAACATAATGGACCATGAAGATCCAATTCCCATGAACAATATAAGTTTTTTTTTTCTTTTTGCAAAGTATAATTGTATATTTGTATCCTCGCGATTTGAATTGTAGCAATCTGAAATTGATTGAAATGCATAGTGTTCAGTCATACCATGCCAAACACTTTGAGCAATGTTTGACTAGTAGAAACTGAACATAACAAAAAATGTTCGGTTGATTTTTTTTTAACATAGCTGAATATGTTCGGTATCTTAGTGTCGAACGTGTGGAGTCATGTTTGTCCACTTGTAGCCTAACTACTAAGGCAATGTTTAGCTATATCTGGCTGAACACTGGGTGAACAATAAAAATGTGTATTTTTACATTTTATAAAGTCTATATTTGTAATATTATGATATTTTCTGATTTTAATTAGGAATCAAATACACGTTCTACAGAATGTAGTGTTTTTGATCATATGAATAATGAGATGGTGATGGATTGTACAATGGTATTCCCCTCC
>JBBPFQ010000118.1:977342-989906 GCA_037974815.1 Kaempferia elegans | reverse complement strand
ATATTCATCGTTTCCTGGCCGTATCGTGTCCTATATTTTCAAAATTATCCATATCACCGTGTCTGTGTCGTATCCGATACGATACCCGTATCCGTATCCATGCAACATAAGGCATACATGTACTCGATACAGATACGTGATTTTCTCAAAATAAAGACATAGGGGTGGAGCTCATCGAAAAAAAAAATTCAAATTTAGGGGATACAACAAGTCTTAAAATAAAAGTTTGGTAACTTATAATAACTAATATTGCATAATAAATATTACTTAAAATATAAAATAATAACTTATAACTTAAGGTATATAATTGATATAACATAATACTATGAGTTTGATTTATATAACATTAATAACCAACAAATAACTTAACTACCATATATAACTTAAGGAATATAACTTATATTACAATATAATGAGTTGCAAATACGTAACTATGTTATATATAAACTTGTTAAGTTGTTAGCTAATATATAATTTAACTATGCCATATAAATTATAACATAAGATCTATAGAATATAACTAAATACTTTTACCCCTAACCCAAATATTGATTATTTCAATCTTACTCATGATGCAAAGTAGAGGCCCAACACGATATGAAGAACTCATTCTCTTGATGCAAAGATAAGAGACACCATTGGACTCCATGAGAAGCGGCAAAACCTTTCTCTTTCTTTCCTAGTAACACTAGCAGGGTTATCCTCCTCCCTTTGTGATGTCAACAAACTCAACTTCTCTCCCTCCTACAAATCATGCTGCCAAATCTGCTACCTAAGAAACCAATATACAAGTAAGCTTCCTGCATTTCTTCTTCTCCTGCTCTCACAAAGAAGTCCAGCTGGTAGGACTTGTTTTGTTATACCCTTATGTTAAGACAAGTACAAGAAGCACAAATGCCAAGTCTAAGTAATAAAGAGTTTTGTCTTTGTATAAATTTAATCTCTCACCCTTTTCCCATGTCGACTAAAGGTACTCAGCATGTTTTCCTCCTGTAATATATTTATAAAGCTTCATGTTCATAGAAAATGGTTTCTCTTCTCTTTCTCATAAGCTTTTAACTCTTTGATTCTAGCTTTCTGTGATTTACAGAAAATGTTTTTATGGAATTTTGAGAATAATGGAAGAAGATTGATCTGTATTTTCTTACACCGAAAAAAATGATGCACATTTTCTTGCCAATTTTTCTATTTCTGTATCATCAATTGGTATACAATATCTCAAGATGTACTTTTGAACACAACAAAAATTATGAATTACCTCATATGCCTTGATAACACGTTTTATCAACGTTTCTGCTTGTCTCTTGTCCTTAGACAAATCTGGATGAAATTCCTTGACCTGAAACAGGAAATATTTCCTAATCAAACCTTATCAATTAAGCTATTTTACAAATTCAGATATTCTAGGCACTAGAAGGCACAAACAAGTTTAGACGTTTTCCATGGAAATAATTTAAAATATTTTTCAAGGAAATAAATTATCATACAATTGCAATGAACCAAGTCATTTGGATTAAGAAATGAACCATTGTAAAGTTATGGTGGAGAACATTATATTATTAAAACTTGTCAAAATTAGAATATTATGTGATTTACTTCTAGATTTTGAGATGGGCATGTCAGATAGGACATTCACGAAGATCTTTTAAGATCTTGTGCCTTAGACCTGGGTCATTGTTGGGATGCACATTTGCACTTAGTTGGGTTTGCTTATAATACCAGTTATCACTCTATCATTTAGATGGCTCCATTTGAAGTCTTTTATGGAAAAATTGTTGATCACTTGTATAGTGGGATGAGGTTGGTGAAAGGAAGCTCACTGGTCATGAGAGAGTGCAAAGAGATGCAGAAGTAGTAGACTATCTTTTCCTGACAAAATCAATAAAAGAGTAACACTAATTGCTGCATCTCTAGAATTCTATGTAGGCTTTCATGTTTTCTTCTCACATTAAATTCTATCAACCACTTCAATTGTGAGAAGTTGCTACATATATAGAGCAATCCATTCAAATTCTAGAATGCAAGGTTCCTATGTTGTGTAATAGAAATATTCCCTTCATGAAAATTATACAACTATTATCATCCTCCATCAAAGAAGTTTTATGTGTCGCGGACGTTACTTTCAATGAACAATCATCTTGATCACCACACCTTATCTAGAGAGAGAATTCCATATTAGAAGATACGGACG
Organism: Kaempferia elegans; assembly: GCA_037974815.1. Taxonomy (NCBI): domain Eukaryota; kingdom Viridiplantae; phylum Streptophyta; class Magnoliopsida; order Zingiberales; family Zingiberaceae; genus Kaempferia; species Kaempferia elegans. The sequence continues at coordinate 987,715 of JBBPFQ010000118.1, read as the reverse complement.
GAAATTTCTTACTCAACTTGTCATTACTTCCAATGTCTAAGTCAATATCTAAGTCCATATCAAATCCTATTTCTGAGCATGAGCTTGAAAATCCCAACTATGATATTGAGAATGTGAGACTTGATAAGGTATACTTAGGAAGAAGATAGTCATCCCAGAAATAATGCAGTCCAAAAATCTGACCTAGAATCTAAGAATAAGTTTGATATCAAGAATGCTTTTTTGCATGAAAAACTAGAGGAAGATTTTATATGGAGGTCCCACCATGATATAGAAATAATTGCTCATACTATATGAAACCGACTTAAGCAATCACTACGAGCATGATTTATGAGGGTTACAATTGCTATGGGGTATCAATAAAACCAAGGGGATCACACACTCTTCTTCGGGGAAGTCACAACGTTCTTAGTATATATAAGAGTGACACAGGAAATGATGTGGCTCCTCAAAGCAAAAGATTTTTACTCCCCAACAGAAATATACAAATCTCTATAAAGAAAGAAAAAACAACATGCAAGGCAACAAGTACTTCAATAAACCCAAATCTGAGACTTGGAATGGTAGAGAAAGATGTCACAGCAGATAAGGAAATGTATCAATGCGGAGTAGAAAACTTATTATTTATATGGTTGTGCAGTCTAGTGCAGAAGTAGAATTCCTAGCAATGGCTGGTGGCATGTGTGAACTACTAATGTTGCAGTTGCTTCTACTAGTTCAAATAGATGATCAAACGATAGCAAATAAAAAGTGCGAGATGGAGTCACCCGGGCACGGAAGGCGGCTTTGAGCTCAGCCTGGGAGCAACCAGCAGGATCGACGCCAAGGACTTGGTACGGGGAGGCCGTCGGTGATGACGCCCAATCGACCCCATCTCTATCTGCGGCGTTATTTCCGGCTCGACACTCGAATCTCCACGACCTACACCGCGGCTCCAAGTGTATTTTGGTGCGGTGCCAGGGCGAAGAAGGGCTCGTTCTGATCGCCGTCGCCGCTCCGAAGCACAAGGAAGCGTGAGCCGAGATGGAACACCTGGCCGCCACGCCCATGAAACAGATTGGATCAGAAGATGAGTTAACCGTCGAATTGTCTTTTATTAGTATTTCTGACAAACGTCTGGTTCTCAACAGTTCAATTAATCTCCTCATTTCGAGAGCCACAAGTTACAATGGAGTCAATGGATTATGCTTCCTCTCTCTCAGACTTTCTTTTCATATAAATTCCTATCTTTTCTATCTGGTGTGGTGTTATTTTAAAAAAAAATAATATCACTGTACAAAAAAAATAGCTCCGTGATAAAATTATTTTTCAAAAAACAACTTATAGCATAGTTATTTTTTGAAAAATAATTTTACTGTAGAGTGACAGTTCTATCATAAAATGGTTATTTAAAAGAGTGTCTTACTGTTGTAGAACTATTTTCTCTAAACAACGTCTCACTATATGTGGGAGAGAGAAGTTTATATGTTAAAAAGAGACTGAGAAAAAAGTCTGTATACAGAAAAGGTAAGAGAGATTAAAAAATTTATATTAATACCATCATAAAATGTCACATCGGTTATCACTCATGATTGTATATATAAAAGTGCACATACTAAAATATGTATATATACACACATATATTTCACTTTTAATAATTTTTCATTTGATTGAATGTTGTTACAAATAAAAAAAGAGTTTTGTGTAGCATTTGTAAATGTTATTTTATTCTTTTTTTTTAAATGAAAATCTTTTTACTATTGAGTTTATTTATCAAAGCAGTGAGTCTATGTCGTCAAAAGAGCAATGATACACTATAAGAAAAAACTTAAGAAAACCTTCAAGGAAAGACACATAGTGATGGAGCCACTATTTCACTTTTTGTGGCCCCATCACTTCATGTGTCTTTCCTTGAAGATTTCCTTTAGTTTTTTCTCTTTTCAAATCATTTCTCATCGTCAAAAATACATCATATATCGGGCTTGATTGGATTGGAAAATTTTAAATCTAATCTAACTCACAATGGATTATGGGTTTGACAAGCTAGCTTATAAGTTTACGAGTCCATAAAAATAAAATAAAAAATAAAAAAAAAATTAGTTTAAATTGTAAATTTTTTATTTTATTTTTTTCACACACAAGCCAATTCGAGTCCACCACTTGCGATCCGTCTAGATTGCAAGTTGTGCAGGTTGATTTAGAATTGTCCATGGGTTGGTTTGGACTAAGTTTGGATCCGTAATAAGGTACCAACCCGGCTACGTTTCAATAATCCAATTAACTGTTTACTTTCAATTGATTTTTTATTTAACTAGTAATTTTTCGTATCAGTTATTCTAATATGTCAAATTGTCAATTCTGAACTTGGTTGGGTATAAGTTGATTCATCTAAATTTATTTAATTTTTTTTTACTCCGCTCTTTTCTAATTGCCTGATATCTTGATTTTGCTTTTCCAAAGGCTTAATTATTACTTATTTTCTGCCGCATGAGTCTAATCGGTCAGAGAGAATTCAAACCCTCGTCCTCGCCGGATGAATCTTTCGCTTACCCATCCGTCGGTCATCCCCTCGATCCAACCGAGCATTCTCCTCCGCTATGCTGTCACTGACCTCGGCGGACTCCGGAACCGGAGGCGAAACCGCGGCAGACGGCGAAGGATCCCCATTGGACCGTTTGTTCGTGCTGTGGCTCTTGGCCGCGCCGCCCTCTCCCTCGCCGGGAGATTCTTCTGGCCTCTGGGGGTAGATCCGCCGGATCTTCTGCTCCTCCTCGAGGGGGACGGAGGGGGAGCGAGCGGAGGGCGAAAAAGGTTCTGGGAAGACAGCGGGTGGTTCGGAGGGTGGGGGAGGCGGCGGCGGCGGAGTGGACATGGGGTGATGCAGCTGATCCTGTTCGTGACGTTAGTAGCAATGATAGGGAGGGTTCCGGAGAAGAAATTGACGGCAAGAATGCTGCTTCTGGGGTTCAGTAAAAAGGGGGTTTTGAATAGAGAGGCCGGGCTTGTAGCACTGGCATTTACGGTTTGTTTCTTGGCCTGGAATCGTCTTCGCCGGAGAAGAGACGGGCGACTGAAGTGGATCCGAGGATCATGGTGATCGATTCCTTCTCTTTTACCTTTAGTAGAGCTGCAATTCCTGCATATTATGGTCTTTGCTTCTTTGAGTTCTATATCCTTTATTTGAACTGAAAATTGTGAAACAAAGTGTTCATTTTGCCCAACATCTTTGACAATTTCTTGCCTTTTTCAGTACTCATGTCCAAACACCATTTTTCTTTTATATTTTGGATCTGATTCAAGCAAGCCACAAGAGGAGTTTGGTTAGCTCCTCTCATATGTGAGTGAAATTCCTTCCAATCAGTCCTTTTTCCATTCACATCAAAATTTCTTCTTATTTCTTTCTTTTCCAGTGGTATTTTTTCTTTCATGTTGGTAGATATGCTAGATTGACTGATTGAAACTTAACTCTAAGTTAACATAAAAAACAAAAATATTAACTTATTACTTTATACAAGTTAAGAAAGAATGCAATGAATGTAAAGGATGGGAAGGATCTCAATTTCTTTTCCCCTTTACCTTTCAATCTAAAGAGCAATGATTAATTTTTATTCTCATTATTATGTTTGAGAGTTTTAGAAGTCAAATCTTTTGTACGTTGTTGACATTTATTATTGTTGATTCATCAACTTTGGTTAAATGGTGAGCACAGGTCTAATTGGTGACTCAGCTTTGTGGAGTGATTGTTATGGTGGCGTAGGTAATGACTAATAGTTAGTCGATGCACCCTTCACATTAGTCAACACACTCGGAGTTTGTCGTTATTGATTTTATATCATCGGTCATCGAGCATACTCTAGGTATGTCGACTTATCCTGTCAAGTACATAGTAACTGTTGGTGCAATCAATACCTAAGACAATACCTAAGAGGCTTAGTTGAAGAGGGAGATTATTAATGTAACTACACTTTAGTCTAGATTGGTTTTGATATGGCTGACAGAACTATTGGCAAAATGTTTAAGGTAGACATGATATATGTTTCTGACATGTGTCAGAGTGTACAAATGCAAGAATTTTGTAAGAACTGCGGTTGTAGTTGTGTGAAACTCCATATGGTTCTTAGTAGAGGAAGTCCAAAAGAGTGAACTCAGGTAGATGAAAGTCCAAGTGGATGCTAGTAGACGAGAAATCGTGAAGGTGAGCTCCTAACAGAAGAAGTTCTCAAGGAGAGTGATCTCTTGACAGATGAAAATTCAAGTGATCCTTGACAAAGGAAGTACCAGAGGTGATCTTCTATACAAGAAGTCCTTGAGGAGTGAATTTCTAGCATATGGAAGTCCAATTGGATCTTAGCATATAATAAACCCTAGAAGTGGAATTCCTAGCAAGTTTAATGGATGTCAAAGTTCATCTATATGTCTAAGAGGTACTAGCTAAAGTGACCCAAATTGAGTAGGACTCAAAGGAAAAACTCCAAAGAGCGTGGAGGCTTCTGAAGGAGGTCTCGAGGGATGAAACTTTATCAACATGAAGGCATGTTAGTTGAGAGAAATGTAATTTTAGGTATTTTGGGATAGAATATTTGTGAGATTGAGAGAAATGATCTAGTAAGTAAATGAAATAATAAATAAAGATTGCTGTTGGATCTGATTCTGAATTCCAATTTCTTTTTTACCATCTAAAAATTCGTGAGTCAACCCTTGAAAATTACTATTTTTCTTCTTCTGTGAGACCTTTTAATATAGATAAACCCTTTCAAAAATTTTACAAGGATCAAAAAATACAAATCGATGATAATCTTTCACAACTCACATGTTAAGAGTTTTACCTTTATAACTTCTCATACTAGGTATCTAGTTGACATTGACACTTTTTGTTTATCAAAAGGCTTTGCCTCTCGGTATTTCTTATGTACGAACTCCTATTAGGACTTCTATATTTGTCAACGCTCGTTAGACTTTTTCTTTGCCAAATGCTTGGTTGATCTCAACCCAGCATCTGTTACACTATTGGGCTTTCTTTTTTTGTTTTGTTTTAACAAATGTTCAGTTGACATCGACCCTTTGTGCTTCAACCATTGCATCTGAAATCAAATGTGAAGTAATCTGCAGGTACACAATACACATATCATGAGTAATACAATATAACATACTGGGCCATAGTGGCCATAGTGGAGTTAGTCACTATGTGGTAGATTTATAGAAATGAGTAAGTATCAATTCCTGAGAAAGATAATGAAAAATATCCACTCATGTAGTGGTCTGCTCCATTTTTCTAATTTATTTCTCTACATCAGACTGTGGGACCAGCTGTGTGGGGGTGGGTGCTCGGGATTAAATGAGTAATAATACAATATAAACATAGCTTTAAATTCTTATTAAACACATCAATATCACATGGTCAAACTAGATGGCGTGATTGTATCAATAATTTAGGTATCCAACTAAGGTAATCGGTCCGATCTTACGAAAGTTTTTAATTGGCCATGGGGATAAATCGGAAATGAATGCCCATCTAAATGATCAACATTCTTAGGCCTGCTTCTCACCGGTAGAAAAGTCGCACCATAGCTGAGACTATCCATTAAAGAGCCTAACCATTACATCATTTTCCCGGGACTACTTAGGTGCATATTCATTGTAGTAAAAGGTAATTACGCTCACATCACTTACAATCTGTTTCTAAGTTATGTGAAAGGAGGTAAATTACGGAGTTATCTTATAGCGGACCGCCAAGTTGGCTAGAAGGTGAGAGGAGATTTTTTTTCCTCGAGGGCTAGGAGGGGGATTGAACTGTGGATTCCTGGATAACAATTTGATGTCCTTCCACTGCACTGTAGCTCTCGGGGCAACTTAGGTGCTCCTCATGGAGAGAAGGTGGTTTGGGTCGAAATTGATGGAATAATTTGAGGCCAAACAATTGTAGCAAAAGGTGAAATCTACTACCCCATACGGTTGATCTCATGATCATCTGTGAGGAAATAAATCGAGAAAGTATAGTTGATCACTGTGGAGAACTTGAGGCCAAACAATTGTCGTAAAAGGTGAAATCTACTACCCCACTTTTTGCTCAAGTACAAAAGTTTTATAGTCTAGCTTGAGTCAACTAGATTGAAGTTTTCTGTGTCGATTGCCTATTTTGATCGTGAAAAGAGCCTAAAGGGTATGAATAGACTCGATCACTTTTGTCCATTTCATGGCTTGTTTATACAACGCTAGTTCGCACAATAGAAAATATGCACAATAGTAGACAAACAAAAGATAATAAAAGCAAAATGACATAACATATATCATATGCTCATTCAATCTGATTCTTTATGTTTTAGTTGATATCGTGTATTTAATTTTTTAAATTGATAAATTTTGGAGACAATTATTTTGGTCTCATAAATTTTTTTTACCGACCATTAAGATAAATTAGGATACTCTTATGATACTCTATTTAGACGGTTTACTTTCTCAGACTTGCTATCTATTGGAGGGAAAATCCCTTGCAATTCGTTGCAACAAGTATCGACTCTGAGATTAATAGAATCCACACTTAGAGGTCTAACCTCTTAGAGGCCTCCAGAGGCCAGAACTCAACTTCATCATTTAAATCATTTACGCTCTACTTGAGTGATAAGCCGATGTAATTAATTACAGATTGCTATAGTTGGTACTTATATGATTGTTTGCTCTAATATATTTTGGAGTCAATTTTTAGCCGGTAAAAATACCTTGTTGGATGATTGACATTTTTTTTTTGGGGTGCAAAAAGCCGCTGTGCTAGATAAAATACCCTCCATAATTTACCAAACGACACTTGACCATTTGATATTAGTGATATCACCTATTGGTAAATTACCTTTTGAAGTTTCCACTATCTTTCCCATTTTTGACATCACCAAGGTAAAAAAAAAAAAACTCTCTTAGAACTTTTTCTTCTTATAATATACAAGGTGGAACAAAAGAATGTTGGATTCAAAGACTAACTAGCTTGTATTGAGTTTTCTAAAACTTCCGACTCATCAATTTTGTTGGTATTTTGTTTCTTCACAATGCGATGAGTTAACTGTTCTTGTCCATTAGTTTACTGGTGGACGGTATTAGTTGCGAATTCAATTCAAACTCATCAGGCTTCTTATTATAATGGTATGTGTATGGATTCAAAATGGCTAAACCATGTTCCGGGTAATGGTGTCAAGGCACCTTCGTCTGGTCACGGTAAATTAATTGATTAATTTTTTTAAGAATATTAGATTGATGGATTGCCTATTGTAAGTACTTTTAAATTTATTCTGATTGTCAATAAAAAATTTATATATGACTGAATTAGTCATCCTCAGAATTAATCGATATAAATTAGATATATAAAACTAACTTAAGAAAAGAGCTAAATCATGTTGTTCGAATTTTTGAAGAAAAACATTCTATGAAAACAACTTATCTTACCAATTTGCCTCCAATTATTTAGTAAAGTAGGCTAAGTGAATGAGAAAAAACAGAAATCAAATATTTTTTATTTTTTAAAAATGAACTTAGTAAATTTTAAATAGTTAGTTAGCCTAACTGGAAAAATTTAAATTATGAAAATAAAAAGAATAATATACTTTTAGTTACAATTAATGAAGTTATTTACCCAATAGCTTGATAAACTCTAAACAAATAATCTTTATTTTTAATTAAAAAATCATGAACCTGTAAAATTAAACATGATTTTTTTTTCTTCTGAAATTATTCTCGTCCATCAATTTCATAAATGAGAGTCCATCGCTTTTCCAAACAATTTAAAATTTTGAAAAAGATAAATAAAGAAAAACAATCCCTTTCAGGTTTTTTTTTTAATTTTAAAATTAGAAAACAATTTGATTTAATTAATTTACGTTAATTGTCTATCTTTATCTAACAAACTTGATTCCGATCTCGATCCCCCGATCCCGATCCAGCTCCCTTCCTCATGGCTTCCTCTCGCTTACTTCTCCTTTCCTTCTTCGTCCTCTCCATCTCGTGTCGCACCACCTCTGCCGCCTTCGCGTCCTCGGATTCAGCTCCCAAAGTCTCGGTGGCCCTCTACTACGAGACCCTGTGCCCTTACAGCGCCAACTTCATAGTCAACTACCTAGCCAAGATGTTTGAAAACGGCCTCATCTCTATCGTCGACCTCGAACTCGTTCCCTACGGGAACGCCAGGATCCGAAACGGCACCATCTCCTGCCAGGTCCTCTATTCCCGTCCTCCGATCAATTCCTTATGTCGAACAGATTTGTATTCTTTCCTAGTTCCTTGCACTCTAGGATTTCTATTTCAGTAATTGAACATCGTGAAAACGGATTGTGTGATGACAGGTAATCAGGTTTTTGAAAGCTTGTTTTAGGGCTTAATTTTATGCTTGTGAATTTGGTGTGCACTAATGATATACTGTGAGAAAAAGAAGGTTGCTGACTTTGTATTTCTTTGCAGCACGGTCCCTATGAGTGCTTACTGAACACTGTTGAAGCATGCGCCATTGCTACCTGGCCTGATTTGGTAATTTTAACGCTGCAGTTCCTTTTTTCCTCAGATTAATCTAATATGGTCTTCTGAGCTAAGATGTTTACATTTTGACTAGCTTGGATTGGCAGAATGGACCTGAGTAAACTGTTGGCATAATTGGGATTAACCTTTAACTCTTATTTGCACAGTGGTATCATAAGAGCATTTTACGATGTAACATGAGTGTTGCTCCTAGATCAGCGCATACAATGGATGGAAACTTTATGCCCTATATAAATCATGATACACTAGCTAGTGTACCTGTCAGGCGAAATTTAACCTCATAGTACAATTTACTCTTGCAAATTATAACTGGTGTAAAGAACTGATGCATATATGACCGTGCTATCTACTTACTGTTTTGGCGCTCATTGATGTAAAAGTAAAATGCCAAGCAAAGCATGATGAGACCTTTCAGAAAAAAAATGCAGTCTTGCTACATGCTATGTCTAGTAGAAAACATGGTTCTCATGCATTTATTATGTTTTGCCTTCTTTCTATCTTGTAATGACATATTTTTGAGGTTCAATATTTAATCAATCCATTGATCTCATAGTGGCACGTGCCATTTATTACTTTTGACTTTTATTTCCTTCGGTAGCTTTGATTGCTCTAGTTAATTTCGTCAAAATAAAAAATTAGATTAGTTAAATGGTAGTCAGCATGCATCTTGCTCTCGTTTGTAGTGTAAAAAGTAACAAATTCAACATTCTTTAGATTTACAGTTTTACACTTGATAGAAAAAGTTAAGGAAGTCTGATTTTGATAATATATAGTTTTTATTCTAAATGCAGACAACTTTTTAAAAAACTGTAGCACAGACCATTCTCTCTGTTATTTTTTTTAATATTTCCTTGCAGCTAATAATTTCATTTTCTTATACAGAATGAACATTTCAGTTTTATCTATTGTGTTGAGGACCTGGCTTTGAAGCACAAATACCTTGAGTGGGGGTCCTGTTTTTCCACGACTGGGCTTGATTCACTTGCAGTCTTGGAATGCTATGACAATGAATACGGGAAAAAGGTGAGCATACAACTATTTGTTAGGCAAAACAAAAGTTTCTGTATGAGTAAATAGTCTTTTGAATAACTTTGCAATGATGCATTTTATTAATTTATGGAACATCCAAATAAATTAGATGAGTTAATTACAAATATAACTTCTGAAAATACCAATCTTTTAACATTGTGAAGGTATTATAGATTTAATGACACTGATAACATGTATTTCTCATAATATGATGTGTTTCCTTTTTTTTTTTACTTTGTTCAATGAACTGAAATTAAAAGGTAGATATGTATCCTAATATATTATTTTAGGGGTAGGAATATTCTTTAGTTATTTTTCTTTGTATTTTGTGGGCGTTCCTTGTGACACATTTTAGGTTTCTTCATACTGTTAGTTCTAGTCACATGAACAACCTTTTCACTATTTGGTATGGGTAAAATTTCTTTCTTCTGGTAGAAGATGTGTGCATTGGGATTGAACTTTTACTAACATTTAAAACAAGTTGAGTAAAAATTTGAATAAAATTTCTTATTGTAATTTTGTTGATGTTGCTGAAGTGCTTCAGAGGGGTGAAACTTCTCATCCTTGTGATAGCTAGAAGCCGAATTTTGAATGGTGGGATGTGGTAGAGCGTTTTCTTTTCTAATTCTACATTTGCCCTTGGTTAATTCGTTTGATTTATTCCATCTAATGTAGCATAGTTAGTCTACATGGTTTGCCGAATTTGTTTACCTCATTTTTTCTGGCTAATCCGTTGGGTTTGGATGACATATTTAACTCATCTTGTTCATTGGACCCTCCTAGCCTACTTGGTTTTGACCAGCCAAGTTCTCTCAATTTGCGTATTCCGTTTAGTTATTTGATATCACTCA
>JBBPFQ010000118.1:846973-858289 GCA_037974815.1 Kaempferia elegans | reverse complement strand
GGCAGCTACTTGGACAGATAGGTATCATAGAATCTGCGACTTCATTGTGGTATATAGCTATCTAAGAATCCAATTTAGATTATTTTCTGCTAAACACACCAGCAACAGCCAGCTAAGTCTTGACCTCTTCCCCCTTGGTCGGCCAACCCTGACCTAAGTAATATTAAAAATACTTACCTCTTAAAAGATATGGCATAGATTAAAGACAAGGATTACCATAAGTTAATTATACTGGATACCTAAAGGGTAGCTTAACAAGTTCTGATGAATTCATGTCTTCAACATCGTAAAAACACACAAAAATAAATAGCAGCAATTCATAAACATCATAAATCTATTTATCTCCTAAGTTTGCTCTTATGAACTCTTGAAGTCGGTCCAGTTCAGCAAGCAACGCTTTCTCCCTATGAAGTGCTTCCTCTAGGGCCACATTAGCCATAAATCACATATTTTCTAGGGCTTTTGCCCGAGTAGTCAACAAGGAAAGTTGATTTTCATGATCGGGATATTTGGTTGATGGAGAGGAGGGACTTGAGGGAACAACAGGTATATTTGTCATCGGAGAAGACCTAGTAGTTTTCTGTATCACCGAATAATAACATATAAAGAAGATCGATATATACTAGTCTCTTAAAAAACAAACAAACTCACATAGATTCGCTCACCTTTGGTGAGGGGGAGATGGAGGTATTGTCATATCCCTCATCTAACTCATCGGAGGCCTCTTCAGATATTTGAATAGAAGAGGAAGGAGAAGGTAAACAAGCACAACTCGATTTTAAAATAAGGCGCATAGATCTTCGCCGAGTTTGGGAAGACAATCGTCGAGCCTTTTCCTTCTTCACTGATGTCTTTCTATTGATAGGATTAGCTAATCCTTTTCTTGGTGACATTAGAGGAACTAACAAGAAAACTCTCTATGATTTTATTAATCAGTTATAGACAGAGGTAGATTCCAAAAAGATGAGAAATTATTAACCATGGAAATTAATCACAACATCTCATGAATCAAACACCTATTCATTGATTGAATAGTATTAATGCCTTAGATAGGTAGCTACCACAACTGTGTGACAACTACCTTTGCAATAACTGTAAGAACGTTGTGACAGCTAGCTTTGGACAGGTAGCTGCCATAACAACGGTGTGGCAGCTACCTTTGAAAATAACTGCCATGCTGGTGTGGAAGTTACGTATGATAGGTAGCTTCTACAGCGGTGTGGCAACTACCTTAGCAATAGATGCCACAACAGTGTGGCAGTTACCAATGATAGTAGCTGCCACAACTGTGTGACAGCTTGCTTTCTAATAGCTGCCACAACGATGTGGCAGCTAGCAGGTCAAGTAGCTGCCACAACGGAAGCCAATTCTGGGCCGCCATAACCTAAAACCCTAAATTTGGCAGGGTAGTATTTCCCTGGTGGCAAAAGTTGGACGGAGTAGAAAACTAGATATAGGAGTGGAGTGGAGTAGAGTGGAAATAGCTTACGGTCGAGAATTGTTGAGAGCAACGAAAACTAATGATTGGCGAGAGAAGGAACAAAAGGTGTAGCTGTGGAGGAAGGAGGGAAAACTTCAACAAGTACTGTGCAGTGTCAGGCAGGACCAAGTGCTCTTAGCAGTGCAATACGACGGCGAAGGAAGGAACGAGTGCGATGAAATCTACCAGTGGTGGGGCAAAAGTGAGACGAAGGGAGAGAGCAAGCGGAAAATTTAGATTTTTAAAATTCAACATGATGAGAAAATAAATAGGACACAATCTTTGGCTGTTATGAAACGTATCGTAGAACTACCTAACATAAGGAGATTATTATTATTATTTTTTTTAGCTAGCTAACCTAAGGAGTTTTTTTTTTCCCGTTGGTATGCATCAATCTTGATCCCTGCCCAATAGCTAGGATACTGGACAAATCCTATTCAATTGATGCTTCAATATGAACCGTCCAAATGATGTCACCTACTGATGTCGATCCATCAGGTTTTGGACGTTGAGATTTAACTCATCCATAGGACATATTAGGGTAAAAGTGGAATTTTAAAGATGCTCCATCGTCACTTCGAGCAATATAAGAGCGTCGCTCCCCGGTCCGCAAACCCTAATCCGCCGTTGTGATCTCCCAGCTTCCTACTACCCTCGGCTTACACGAAGGTGTTTCCTTTTGCCTCTCAAACATTTCTTCGTTCTTCATTTCATCTGAAGCTATGCGGGCGTGTCTTTCTTCGAGTTTTTTTTTTGTATGCTTTTCTGTGTTCGTTCATTTCCATTTTCCCTTTACGATCCAGCTTAATCTCAAAATATGTTTTTTTTTAAGTTTTACGGTGTGGCCCTATTCCATCTGTTAACCTTCATCCGTTGAGCAATGATGGATCAAATTGTTGTCCATGGACCAATTGATTTTTGGATTATAAGGGCTCATTGAGTTCCCTGTACTTTTTGCTTATATGTTCGGTTATGTGGATGCTAATTTTGTCTAATTATACAATGTTTTGTGGTAAGACCTTTGTGGATCACATCAGTACTTGCTTTCCATAAAACGTTTAATTTAGCTCTAAATCACCACTTTATTATCTCCCATGGAATTATTACAAGTTTTTTTAAGTTAATTTTACTGAATCGACTTTTCATGCCAACAATTAGTTTGACTAGTAATGTACATATTTGGATGTTTAACATTGTCATCGTGGATCATTACACATTTAGGTTTTTTTAGATATCTGGATAATCAACATGAGAAATTTAGTTCTTGGAGTTTTAGGGTAGAAGCGTTTAATTGTCAAATTCTTATTTTGAATTCGAGCTTGGTAAACCTCTCTGTTTACAATTCTAACAGGCCCTTTTAACATCATTAATTGTTTTCTATTTTACATTTAAATATAATTATTTTTTGCATTCTTTGTAACAGGTTGAGCAATAAGCAATCAAAATGTTTACTGCAAGGAAGAAAATCCAAAAGGAAAAGGGATTGGAACCTACAGAGTTTGAAGACACTGTTGCTCAGGTAATGATACATATGAGCGTGATGATCCTTTCAATATTTATTTTAGGTACTGATTGGTTGGGTCTTCTTTCAGGCCTTTTTTGATTTGGAAAATAGTAACCAGGAGTTGAAGAGTGACTTAAAAGACCTATATATCAATTCAGCAGTGTAAGTGCATCCAATTTACTTATCTTTTTGTTCAAAGAGAGCTGATAGGCTGAATCGTTTGATTGAAATTTGCTCTATGATGTAGTCAAACAGATATTGCAGGCAATAGGAAAGCTGTTGTTATTCATATTCCTTACAGACTTCGGAAAGCTTTTAAGAAAATTCATGTGAGGCTAATCAGAGAATTGGAGAAGAAATTTAGTGGAAAGGTGAGGATTCATTCCCTTTCTTTTCTTTCTTATCTTTAATAATGTTAAATAAATAACTGAAACTACGTGCACTCAACTATGCTGAAGATGAATGTGTGTTAAGTATGCTCCCTAAACCCAATGTAAGATTTGTTTATACGCTTACCAATATCTTTGCTCCTGGTTATCATTGTTTTGGTTTATTTATTTCTGTGATAGGATGTGGTTCTAATTGCAACAAGAAGGATATTAAGACCTCCAAAGAAAGGCTCTGCTGTTGTGCGTCCTCGCAGTCGAACACTCACTGCAGTTCATGATGCAATCTTAGAGGATGTTGTGTTCCCTGCCGAGATTGTTGGGAAGCGTATAAGATATCGTTTGGATGGCTCCAAGATAATCAAGGTTGTTCCTTGAGGTCACTGTCTCTTTTGTTCTTTTGTATTGATCTTCTGGTTGGCTTAGTGTGTTTTTTCCCTTTACTAATGTAATATTTCTGGAAACAACCCACAAACATAAAGAACCTATCAAAAAATTATATGCCATTAGAAAACACTACAAAATAGTATTATATGTTCTGACTTGTTGGTTCATCTTTTATTAGACACTTTCAATGGGTACCAATTCTGTACCAGGATCAACCACAGCAAAAATGACGTTGATCTCTTGTCTTATTTGACTTGTGCATATCACCTGGTTTTCTGAAATTGGAATTCGTACTAGATAACGACAGTGGAAGGCATGCAAATAGGCCGATTGCAATAGCATTTGATTAGTGTTCTTTGCATATTGCTTATTTTTGTAATTGAAATCCTAATTCGTTTAAGCTCAATTTGTAGTTGGAATTGATCTGTGTAGCTTAACATGCCTTTTCTTGAACCAGATTTTCCTGGATCCGAAGGAACGGAACAACACAGAGTATAAGCTGGAGACATTTTCAGGTGTCTACCGGAAGCTCTGCGGCAAGGACGTTGTCTTTGAGTACCCGGTGACGACAGAGAATGCATAAATCATTTCTTCACCCAAAAATAGTTAAGTTCGAGATGATTTTATCTGGTATTGGTTAATTTAAAACTCGAATTCAGACTGCTGTGGACGACTATGCTCCCTTTCCTTTTAAAAATATGTTAGCTATCAGTTTCTGAACATTGAAAAGTTATGTTCCTCGATATTTCATCGTGCCTTCTGTTGATTAATTTCAAACAAAATTAGATTTTAACTAAGCTTGGATTTGTAATGCATGTTTTGGTCGAGTTTGAAGAAGACAGTTTAAGTTTTCATACAATTATTTTAAATGCTTAGATTTTTTGTGTGGGTTATTTCGAATTGACTTAACAGTGAGACTTCCCATTTCGTATATAGTGACCCCTTTTGATAAACTAGAGATCTATCTTTAATCCATGTCCTGGAGTTGAGATAATGATATATTGGTGCTAAGCTCTGAAATCAATGCATACTAAATTTTAATATAATTTGTATGCATATGATATATTTCGGTAGTTGAAATTGTTTTGTTAGCTTTGAGAAAATGGGGAAAAAATTACATTTATATATTTGCTAATTTATGCCTTTAAGTTTTTTTCTTTCTCAATTTAGCATAGATTAACTTTTAAATTAAAGGTTTCGAAAATTGATTGATTATTCTATCTCTGTTAAAATGATGCTATTTTGTAGGTTGTTTTTATAAGATTTAAATTTGAAATTGATTTCATCCTAACAAGAATCTAAAAATTGCAATTTGTATATATGTACATGAGCTTTGTATTATCAGTTTATGAAGATTCAACCGTTTGTAACTGGATAATAGATTTTAAAATAAAAATCATAAGGTTCTCGATGCTAAATTTGCGTACTAATCATTAAGCCCGTTTAAGAAAAAACTTTGATAATTTGGGTGCCAAATTGGAAATCTATCCTATATTCCTAGTGCAATAAAATTTAAAAAAAAAACGGAAAATAAGGTTAAATACCTGCCTGTCCACCTTCTTTACTACTGGTTCCGCGAGTGGCCCCATTTGCTCCTATCGGATACAGAAAACAGATAAAACAATGGGGAGAATTTAGATACAGAAAATAGAGATAACAATGGGAATGATTTAGATTAGAATTTATCTCCTTTCCGGATCTAAATTATAGCATTAAACCTATAAAATTTTTTAAATTTAAATAAATATTTATAGTATAGGTAGAATTTATCACATCCGTTTCCATATTCATTCAGAAATACTTATACTCTAATACCTGATTATTTCAGGTCTAAAACTTTTTTCAATATCCGAACCTAAATTATCCATAGCCTAATACCCAATTATTTTAGATCTAAAATTTTTTTCTATACCATCTTCAATTCGAGAAGAAGGATATCAAATTTCCGGAAATTTACATCCCTAACTGAAAAGCTACTTACCTTACCAGATCTAAATTCGCGAAGAAAAACCAATGGACATCCTCCAAGTGTCACTTTGCCAGGAAAGGAAAGTTGACGTATCTCTTCCTCCGCCCCGATCGAATTCATCTTTCCTATCGATCGAATAGCAGAGAGGAGAGAGGAGAGAGGAGAGAGGAGAGAGAGATGGGCAACTCCCTCTTCAAATTCCTCTGCGGCAAATTCTCCGACCAACCGCACCACTCCTCCTCCGCCGCCGCCGCCGACGCCGTCTCCGCTCTCGCCCACGATATCCACCACTTCGGCGTCACATCGCAGGTCATTAATCTCCCCCTATTCAGCCACCGCAATCAATACTTCGTTCGTCGCCAATTTCTTCTAATAATACCTTAATTGCTGATGAGCCAAGGTTCCGGAGAGGCTGAGCCACCACGTAGTCTCCTCTAAGAAGGCACAAGCCAACTGGTACGCCTGTTCCTCTCTTCTTCCCAAACAAACAACAATCAACGGTCTCCCAATCCTCATCTACGCCTAAATAAATACTTGCAGGTACAGAAAATTGCTGGACGCATGGAACGAATCCAAGCCGCCGCCCAAAACACCAGAAGCAGCTTCGAGGCTCGTCGTCCAAACCTTAAAGAGGCATCAGAGAGCAGACGTTGAGGTACTGCACTCGATCGACTTCGACGACAACCACAATCTGCTCTAGTTACTAGCTGCCAACCCAATCTGATTCTTTGAAACCAGGGTCTCTTGGCTTACTACGGCCTTCCACTCCCTCACACCCTGCCAGATGCTGCCCCGGTTGTTCGCCCTTCGTCGAAGCTAGAAGGAGTGAAGTATGAGCTGCACACGCTTCCAGTGAGATCTGATCTCTTCTCCATAGTCAATTCATTTGGGGCAGTCTTGTAACACGAGTGCTTGATAATTACTTTAGGTGGATGCTAGAGCTGTGGCAGATGGAGATACAATTACAGTGTACGTCGACACCGCTGACCCAAGAGAGTCAGCGAATGTCCCTCGAGGCGTGCACGACGCAGCCATTGAGAGAGCGCGAGCACGAGCTGCCAAGGACTACAACAAGGCAGATGCACTCCATAAAATTATCACAGACGCAGGATACAGGTGGTGCTCTACTTCAGTATCCCTTTTTGACTGTGTTCTAAGCATTGGCACATTTGCAGAGTAATTGCTGGAGCTAACAATGAGGAGATCCTCGCGCGCAAATATCGAATCAGACTGAGGTACGACCTTTAGTTCATCTCGCTTTGATCAAGCGTCCTAACAATGGCAACAGGGGAATTGATGCGCCGGAGAGCTCCATGCCATTTGGGAAGGAAGCCAAGGAGGCACTGGTGAAGTTAGTCCAAGGGAAGTGCTTGAAGGTTCATGTTTATGGAGAGGATCGTTACGGCCGCTGCGTAGGAGATATTTACTTCAATAGTGTCTATATCCAAGTGAGATACTTGTTCATGGCATGGCATAGCATGGCATCTCAATTAAGTTTCTGATACTTGTTCATTTTTCAGGAACAGATGCTTAAGAAAGGGCTTGCATGGCACTACATTGCCTATGACCAACGTCCAGAGCTAGCAAAGGTGATCCTACTGTTTCAGTAACTTGTGTCTTCCTGTAAGGAGATGATCTAAATAGTTTGGTTTCAGCTCTATTTCACGAGATTTTTGATTTTCAGTGGGAGAAAGAAGCAAGAGCTAAACGTGTTGGCTTATGGGCTTCTTCACACCCTGAGAAACCATGGGAATGGAGGAAAGAGAGAAGAAATGCAACATGAAGCAAGTGTTCTGACACATCCATACACTAAGCTGCAGAGGATGCAAATTCCTGTCGCTTGAAGAAGGAAGATTTGTGAAGCATTAGTTGTTTGGACATGTTGAAACTTGTGTATCCTTTATGTATTATCATTGTTTGTAATGAACTGAATCATCCCAAATAATTGAAGAGGAAGATGTACCATTAACTTTCAGATAGGAACAACGATCAGAGTCATTCTAAATCCTCGTCAAACAGACAATCTGACAAATCATGCAGCAACCTTCCTTCCTCCCCACGACTCCATGCAAGCTTCGATCTCTAAATTGGATTCAGTTTGTTATTGTCCCAGTTGACCTGAAAACAATATAAACTAAAGTCAAAACCTTGTTGCCCAAGATACATCCATCCTCGTCATCAAGATCTAGCTAGTTACAGTGCCTGGCAAGTTTCCATTTAGGTGTGAATTTGACATTGTCATCAGTCCTTTCAAGGAAGCCACCTCGAACGTTCAAGTCGGTTTACTTCACTGACTTTGATTTTTTTTTTTAATTTATTTAAATGAGTTTCAGAAGCTCAAGCAATGCAACATTGCATCCAAATTCAACTATAGCTTCTCTATTTAAACCTTGGCCTCCTTTGAGCTTATGTTGCTAGCTAAACCTTCTAATACTCCTTGCCAATGACTTCTAAAGCTAAACTCACCATATTCCTCCTCCTCCTCCTCGCATTCAGTATCTTGCAGCAATCCATGGCTGCACGAGGCCTCGGCATTGAGGAAGGCTCCTTCGCTCATACGACAACAAGGATAGACTCAAGCTTGGAGATGATGGTGAAGGAGGAGGTGCCAATGGTGTTTGTTATGCTCCCTAGAGCCCCCGTCCCACCCTCGGGTCCAATCGGAGGCATCGATGGGACAAATCCTTAAAAGTTTTGCTAGCTAGCTAGTAGGAACAATTCCTTTCTTCTTTTGATTGATGAAACAAATATTATAAGCCTGTTTGTTTTGTCGATAGGGAGGTGATGTTTATACATGGACTCTTTAAGGTATGTACAATTATGTATTCGTGAAAAATGTATAGATATGTTAAATTTGTTCTACAATGACTTGTGCATGAAGGAAAATACTCGGTAAGAGTTTCAAAGACTCAAGATTGGTATTTGACTAAACACACGTATGATGCCTTGTGAAAAGATGAAATTTCTTATTAATTAAATGCCACTAAAGTTGTCTCAAGCCAAATCTTGATGACTAATTATCTATCCATTCATCAATACAGATATTTAAAAGACAAAAGTCATCATCAACGGATTTGTTTGGTGGAAGTGAAGTTGAGCCAAAACCTGAAATGACAACAAATCATCATCTCTTCATCATATCCCATATAACAAAAATGTTAAATGATACCTGATAAAAGGTCTCAAGTTGAAATGACACTAAAGATTATTTTTTTAAGTTGAGATGTAAAACACTACAAGAAAACTATGAATTAATGACCGAAATAAAATTAGGTTAGCAAACCACCCCTTTTCCCTTTGGAAATTTCATTTTGATAAACAATACCCCTTAGAATTTATAACCCAAATTCATGGGAGGATAAATAACCTAAAGCACAAAAGTTTAGAGAGAGAGAGAAATTAGTGATGGGAGGATAAATAACCTAAAACGCAAATTTTAGATGAATTTAAAATTATACAATGTTTCAAACAGATTCTAATAGACTAAAGTACCTTGATAAACAAATCTATTAGTATTTCTGATTCAATCAACTACTTTATGTAAATTTGAAAAAATAAAAAATAATTCTACACTTAATAGAAAATCAAAAAAATTATATCAAAATTCCTATGGAAATATTTTATATTTTAAAATTTGACATAAAGTTAAAAACTTTTGAAATCTCTAACGTTTCAAACCACACTTTGTATGTATCAATATCATTTCTGGTAACTTCTCTATCAATAGATAGGTACCAAAATTTCAAGAATTATTCTTTAAATTATTTTAAAAAGTAATTTTCTATCATGATTTTTGAGCTATGTGCATATGACTTGTATATAAGTTATCACCATGATTGATCATTCCATAACTCATGTGTAAATGATACTTAGTTCAATTAGATGAACAACATCAACATCTTAATTAAATCTAAATCATTATTCTAACCGTTCACTTATTTCTATATATCTAAATAGGAAAAAAAAGTCAACCTTGAATTATAATAAGATAGTTTTGAAATTCATCCTTATCTAAAGTAATCATACAAATCTATACTATGACATTCCCAATTGACAAAGATATCAATTGTTATCATCATCCTTAATACTAATTGCTTAACTTGATACATATAACTTGCAAATAATCATGACATAATTTAAAAACATACAAGTCATAAAATAGGATAAACATGTGCTGATTACAAGAATATAAATTACATAATTGAATCATGCTAACTCCTATCTATATATCAATTCCTAATCCTAAAAGATTTCATCATGCATCATAAACATTTATAAATGTGTTTCTCAATGCATATGATTTCTTCTAATTGTTAGGACACTTTGGGAGCTGGGGTGGGTGATTAGCTCCAATCGTTTTGTTGAGTTGATTTGTTGCAGTGGAAAATTGAAGCAATGCTAACACCTTGGATTTTTCATGATATCCACCTCCTTGAGGTGACTAATCTAGGGGTCCACTCTCCTCACTCATAGTACACTATGAAAATCTCTTTCTTGGAGGTGGAGAAGTATCGTACAAGTAAATATGAGAAATACAACAAAAAAGCACAAGCGAATACAAAGAAAATCAAACATGATTTACAATAATAAACTATTGCTTAGTTTGCTTTCTTCTTGCTTTGAATAGCCTCTTAGTAATGAAAAATGCAGCAGCACTTGTTCTCCAAAATACTCAAGAACTGACAATGAAGAGCGGAGAAGAAGAGATTCTAATCCCTTGATGAAAAAGCCTTTTATCTCGCTGATTAGGGCTCCCAATTGATTGGCCTTACTCCAATTGATTGTCACGTCAGATCTGATCAAAACTAGTCGTCTAAACATCACAACGACTCTTTTTTGTTTCTCCCAATATATTACCTAATCGATTAAGTAGTTTCAATGGATCACCCGATCAATTCATAAGCTCACTATTTGCTTGTGAACTTCTCTCAATCGATTGGCCTCTTCGCGACAAAATCACTGCCTAATCGATTTACCCAATTGATTAGTGTTGACATTTTGTTCTGACATAGTAGAAGCATATAAGAGATTGCATATACTAAATGAGTTTAGTTCTCGATATACTTTAATCTACGTTGCCATAAACTCTAGAAACTACGAACCACTCGTAGTCGAGATAACAGTCACTAGTATCAAACTATTATCGCTGCTTCATAATGTCTCAACCCTTGACCCGGTGATCTTCAACAACAAATTATCTACTTCTCCGCAAGCAATCAACAGGCTTGCGATCAACAACAACCTCTCTTCCACAATTTTTCCACACCACTCTTAATCCCCAAAGTCCTTTATATACTAATGCATATATTGGGGATAATGGGGAGGGGAGGTTATAGATAATGGGCCATGATCCCATTATCCTCCTTGGCATGCCCAACATGGGCAAAACCTTGGTTTCTTCTTCTTAGGTCTAATCCTAGTTTCCAATTTCCTAGGGTTATCTACATTGTTAACCCTATTACTATCATTATACCTAAATCCGTAGTTATGCATGGGCAAATAATCTACATTATTTCCTAGAGGCATATAACAACATGATTTAGGATCATAAATTAAAGTAGGATATACCTTCCCACTTACCTTGGAAGCT
>JBBPFQ010000118.1:636283-648790 GCA_037974815.1 Kaempferia elegans | reverse complement strand
AGGGACCGTGGACGAGGCAACAAGGACAAGGCCGAGGAAGCATACTTCAAGTCATACGTGAAGGATGACATGGAGATGAGCCGCGGGTTCGTGAGCATCCAAGGGACGAGAGCCAGGCATACGTGAAGGATGGCATGGAGATGAGCCGCAGATTCGTAGGCATCCGAGGGATGAGAGCCAAAGGAAGATAGCTTGAAGGCAAGAGGTCAAAGGCTACAAAGAAAGGTTAAGAGAGTCGAGAGGTTGAGTGCATTGTATGAGGGATGTACTCGGGTATCAGTCACCTGGTATTGGGACCAGGTGACTGGTGCAGTCACCTGATACTCAGACTAGGCGACTGATGGCGAATTCAAAAGCTCACAGAAAGATTGATCGAGTGACCAATCGGGTGACTAGTCGCCTGGACCAGTCGACTGGTACTGGGACCAGGCGACTGGTAACTAGCCCTTGGCTAGCTGTTTGATCGTTCTGAACTAGTCGTTGAGAGAAGATCAGTTGCCTGGTGCTTGGAGCAGGCGACTGGTAACGGTCAAAATGTTGAGTGTGTTCATCTAGTGCCCTATATAAACCAAGCTTGTGTGCTTGGTTAAGTTTGACGAATTCTAGTATGGTTAGCACTAGATTGGTAGTCATCCACGCCTTAGCGCACGAGAGTCTTGGTCAGCTTTGTTGAGAGGTTTTCCACTGACAAGGAGGTTGCGGTTAGCCGGAGGTTGTCCGGGGTTTGATCCACCGAAGGATCATGGGATCGTCCACCTTACAGACACACCGAGGAGTAGGAGCTCTTATCTCCGAACCTCATAAATCGACGAGTCTCTTGGTTTGCTTTCTTGTCTTGTATGTTTATTTCCTACTAGTTGTTTTTGTTTTTGTATTCCGCTGTGCTAACCTAGTAGGTAGAAGAAGAACATCGCACCATTTGCGTGATCTCGTTCCAATAAGTGGTATCAGAGCAGGATCGCTCTCCATTGGACTAATCGCCATGGAAGCAAGGATGTGCGTGATCGAGCCTCCAAAGTTTGATGGTAGAATTAGAAGACATCAATTTTTGGATAAGAAGGATGGAAGTGTTCTTCGAGATGGACTTCGACATGATGGTGGTGGTCGAGAAACCTTTTCGAAGCTCCCAAGGACAATAAGGGAAAGAGACTCCGGCCGCGTCATTGGAACGAGGAGCAAACCGCGCGTTCAAGGGCTGACGAAAAGGTAAAATCAATTTTAATTGATATATTGCCTAATAACGTGATAAGTCATGTAGGTGTATATGAAAATGCCCACGATTTATGGAGCAAATTGAGAGGAGTTCTAGGCAAAGAACTCTTGCCTACACGTGAAGATGAGGAGCAACTCGAAGAGAAGGGTGAAGATGAAGCTCAAGTGGAGGAGGAGCAACCGGAATTGGAGTCGATTCCAATTTTCGAGGAGGAGAAGGAAGAAATTACATCCACAAGTATGGATGAGGAAGGAGAAGTTTCCACATCATCATCAAAGGTTGAAGAAGAAGTCAACTTGATGAGCACCTTCACCGAAGCAAAATCAAAGGACCATATCACTTGCTTCGAATGCAAGGAGAAGGGACACTACAAGAATAAGTGTCCACTTGGCAAGGTAAACCCTAAACCCCTTCAAAGTTCTTTGAATTCTAACAAGGGTTGCAGGAATGAGCAAGCCAAGGAGAAGAAGGAGGAGAATTAGATGCTTCACATGTGGAAGGATGAGTCTCTTCCATGACAAATGCCCAAGGAAGGGACAATTAAAGAAAATGGAGCATCTAAGAGCATGGGAGAAGAAGATAAAGATGAATAGTTCACATCAAGGGGGAGCTACAAGGATAAGGGAGGTACACCCTAACTTGATATTTAATTCAAGTTGTAATTGCTCATCTTCAATGCATTTTAGGGATAATAATGCATATTATTTGCTCTGCATAATTTCGGATTTAGGTATCATGATAGAAATAGGGTAAATGTGGACTATAACCCTAGGAAGAATATTCATGATAAACCTAGAAATGTAAGCATGAATCCCAAGAAGGGAAGACACATGCCTAGGAAGGGTAGGTCTTATCATTTGGTATCATAGCCTTGGCTCCTTGATTTTCAATGAGTTTTGTTTGTCAATTCAAAAAGAAAAGCGATCTTATCATTTGGTGAATTCGTCCTCGAATTTAGGACGAGTTTTGCTTGTCAATTCAAAAAAATACGCATGATAACTACTTGTTTAAGAATAATAGACTTTGTGTGACTAGAGGGTCCATGCGTCAATTGCTAGTTAGAGAAGCACCTGAGGGAGGTTTAATGGGACACTTTGGGGTTCAAAAGACCTTAGAAATGCTGCATGAACATTTTCATAGGTCACATATGAAGCATGATGTGCAGAAATTCTGTGAAAGGTGCATTGTGTGTAGAAAAGCAAAATCTAAGGTAATGGACTTTACACTCCTTTGCCAATTCCTGAATTCTCTTGGACTGACTTGTCTATGAATTTTTTTTAGGGCTACCTCGCACTCAAAAAGGTAAGGACTCCATTTCTGTGGTAGTTGATAGATTTTCCGAGATGGCACACTTCATACCTTGCCGCAAAGTGGATGAAGCAACTCATGTGGCATATTTGTTTTTCAAAGAGGTTGTAAGACTTCATGGTATGCCTAGGAGCATTGTTTCAGATCGGGATACTAAATTCTTAAGCCATTTTTGGAGGGCCTTATGGAATAAGCTAGGAACAAAGCTTCTTTTCTCCACCACATGCCACCCTCAAACTGACGGCCAAACTGAGGTGGTAAATAGGACTCTTTCTACTCTCCTTAGAGCAATACTCGTTGTAACTTATAATACTCTAACAAAACATAAGGAACATTACTAAAATCAAAAGAAAGTACAAAAAAATTGATGCTTCTTCCCTACACAGTTCTAAATAGAGCCCTACCAATGTTTCCTTTCCAGCAGATCGATGGCCTCTTTGAGAGCTTCCTAGGTCACCTCCACTGTTTGAAGGGCTCCCTTCAATTGTAGTAACACTTGTTCCCTCTTTTGCTCCTAGGTTTCTGCTGGTTTATAATGTAGGGAGGCTGAAGAGTCTTCCTAAGATCTGAATGAAAAGGAAGATATCGAATCATCGATTTGTATCACGGAAGCAGGTGGAGTTATTTTCTTCACTCTCAAACCCTTTGACGAACTAGAAGAAGCCATCATCATGCGAAATTGAAGGGTTTACTATTTAAGATCTCATCTGTGTAATAGAGTGATTTAAATGCAAGGGAGGAGTTGGTGAATTTAAGTCATGGAGGTCAAAGAGCAATTCAATAGTTATAGCACATTAAATACAATAAGAGGGATTGTTTGAAATATATTTAATCATGATCATCTTGTTGCAGCTTTGGTTCCATAGCTGCTACAACATGATTTATCAAATCATTATCACAATGTAATAGATACAACCCAGCAGCTACTCTACAACACAGACTTCAGGGTGAAGACCCTAAGGCCTCATTCCTACTACACTATGATTTAACCAATACAGACTTAAAATTTAATTCAATAAATTCAAATTCCTCCATGGAATATATCATAACACCATTAAATTTATATCACATATATTACAAATTTGTTACTACTAATATATAATTTGCCTTTTACATAGACCATCAACATTTCTACCTCAATTTTATGTTAGTCATTATTTTATGTCCAACCATACATCTATAGGATATTTTAACATAAATAATCCCATTTTTTTACTTATGTTACTTCATTGCATATCAACTCTAACTCATTGTATTTTTCTAATATTCACGTATATCTTTTACCGCCTCATCTTTATTCTTCTTAAAATATGTCTTCATTTGCTGCCAAAATACAAACACAACCTTGTCTTTGATCAATAACAACAAATTTTGACTACATCCCTAACTTTAATATTTTGGTTTAAAACTTCTCAATATCAGCAAGCCTCATTTGTTAATTTGATGCAACTTTGGCATCTCTGAAGGGATAAGGACATGGCTAGAGTCATCTTCAATGTTATCGTGAGCAATCTTCCTAGAATTCTCTTCCCCCATAGTTATTTGTTTTCTATAAGTTCTGAATCTCTTACTAACTGAAGGAAATTTAAGAATCGACAGTGACCCAGAACTTTTTCTAGCACAAAACTTCCTTCTTGTAAATGTTGCTAGATTAGACTCTATAACCTCTTTATCCAGGATAGGGCCTACTCCACCCACTTCTGATACCGTGATCTATAGTTTGCTTTCTAGCTCTGCAATTTTTTCCCTTGTTCCGCTATAATTTTATCCTTTTCACTACTGATACTTTCAACTTTACAGGAATTCCCATCCAGTATTCCATATAATTTAATTATTTTTTTTCCTTCTTTTCAATACTCTTGATCAACTCAATAACCAAAGTTTCCGTATCAACAAGTTGATCAACTTTAACTTTACAATATAGACATTCTACTTGGTGATGAATATCCTCTATAGGTTGGGCAACTTCCTCTGCTATATGCTCCTGACCATCCTCTAATTGATCAGGAAAAACTCCAATAATAGCAATTTTCTATGCATTTTGCTCATCCTTTTGGTTGTCTACATCTGCTAGAATATCAATTGAATACAGATGTTTATCAACATCTGATGGAACCAAACTTGCTATTATTTTTTATGAAGGTAAGTGGTCAATCATTATCTTTATTATAGATACACGTGAAAATGTCCAGTTCCATCGACATATTCTTGGAAGTGCAAAGTTCTTGTGTGGCTCTATGATTTTAACATATTCACACATCACTTGCAATACAATCAGTATGGTTATAAAAATTTAATTAACAAAGTTAGAGTAATATTTACGAACTTACATAAGTAGTTGTGCAAAATCTTTTAGCATAGGAATTTGATTTCCCTGAAACCCCAATGGCTTGGGCCTTTGGGAGAGCATTACACCTATGACCTCCATTTGTGAGGCGATGTAGTCATACACTGCCTTACACCAATTATATCTATCTATATTTTCAAAGTCATCTACACAATCATGGAGAGATTTTATGGATAGTCTAGATATACTGATAGTAGTAGTAAATAAATGCATATAAAAAAATATAAAATAAAAAGTTGACAAGACAATGTATTAGATTCAGGAGATGGTTCTAATATTTTGCTAATGTTGATAAGTTTGTTCTCTACTTCAATCTTTGAACACTCTGGATCTTTGAAATGTTGAAGGTATAGTGTGGTGGAGCCTACATTCACTTGCAAATTTACTTCATCGCCTTTATCTGGTAGGCCTAGAATTAGTGGAATATATTTTCTTGTGAATCTAATCTTCTGATTTTGAAAAATGAAACACTTCTCATCATAGTCTCAATTGTCAAACATATTTTGTACAAGCTCTCTGATGTTTAGAATGTGCGGTATGTCTAAAGCTCAGCTAAATAGATTTTACTTAGCAACTTCAATTGGCGATCATTTGGGTCTAGTCGATTTATGAATGACTTAAATTGGAAGGCGTTGCTATTCCATTGCATTTTCTTTCGAACGTTGCTATAGTCCTTTAATTCTATCAAACGATAGGAAAACTATAATAAGTCAACAATATTGTAGCAGCAAGGAGAAGAAGCAAATCCCTATAAGTTCTAATCCCTACGGTAGAGGAGTAAAAAAACACAAAACTAAACCGAAACACTTACGATAGAGGAGGTTAGGATGAGAAAATCAGTCATGGCGTTTAGAGATTGATGGACAAAGATGGCGTCTACTTGTAATGAGAATTTTTCATGTCACTAGGTATGGATAATGGATTATCACTTAGGTAGAAAACATGAGACTACCAGGGTAAGATAACAATAATATCTCCCTTTCAAATTGTCGCAGACAATTATATAACAAGTAGCTGCCTGTGATAGTTAGGCAGCTAGTAACTGTTACAACTTATGGCAACTACTTCAAGTAGCTGCAACAATTTGTTAACAGTGTCATAACAGTAGCAGTTAACTCAGCTGTCATAGTTGTTGCACCCTGTTAACTCAACTTGTGATCTCTAAGTCACACAACTTTATGCACGCTCAAAAATTGACTTCCAAAATAGTTTTATTTGCAATCTAAAGAGTACTATTGCACCACGCCCGTGAGAGCATAATAGGAGCTACTTTAAACTATCCATTATTAGTTCTCATGCAGGAGTGATCAGTATTACAGCGTTATATTACATAAAAAACGAATCAATTGAATAGTACAAGGCCATCTCATCTCTAACTTGCCTCCTGTGCTCTGCCACAAACTGGTGATACCAACACCAATAGCAACTTCTGGCTGCCACAGTATACCCACATTTGGTCCAATGAAAGAGCATTATATAATAAACAACATTGCTATTCTACTACTAATCGTCACAGACCATCCATCATCCTGATGAAATTATACAAGATCAAGCGTCTCCCAGTCGTGAAACATACCACACAGCATTTCAATTTTCCAAATAAGTATCTCCAACAATGCAGCACAACCAAAGATTTGTAGGTCATTTACAATCAAATTGCACGAGGACTTTTCTAAGGCAAGTCCGTTCTTAAACATTGGGTTCAGCTGTGAATGAAGACCACGTTCAGACTTGCATATATTTAATATGTTTTGAAAACTTGTCACGTCTGCAAAACAAATGTTAATTTAGAAGTTGCACATTATATTTATTAAATATGAATAAGCAATTGATACAAATGTGGTCAATAAAGTATCCAGCAAAATCAGGTGTTTCTTAGTAAATACAAAAACCAGAATTCAATAGGCAACAGAACTATACTAAATTTGCTTGAAAGCCTATTGCTTAATGCAATATCTGATTATCCATCTAGATGATAAATATTTGGTTATGGGTTATAAAGGAAGCCAATGCAACTTTTTGTACCAGTAGGGTTAGCTCACATCTAGCAGGCCAATAGTTGCCTGCTAGGCCCTACAAGGCCTTGTTTTCCATGCAATTTGGGGTGATCCTGAAAATTTCTGTAGAAATCCACCTCTACTCTCCCAGCCATTTTTGTCCACCAGAGGGAACTTCTATTCATCAAAAGAAATATCCCCCTCAACCGCATAGCAATTTTTATTAGTAAATATTCTAAAACTTTCGTAAGGGCCAACAAATCCACTCTTTAGGCTCCAAACATAGGCACTGTATAAATGCAAAGATAAGCAATAGAAAACACTTTCACTCTAAAACAAAAGCATATACTATTAAAATCTAATAGAAAATCAATGTTTCTATTACAGAAAATACCAATATTACATTTCTAAAACAATCACAAACACGATACAATGCATACTTCAATGAAGCTGCAAAATGGAAGCTTGGATAACCCAATATTTAACAATTGAAATTAAAGAAACTACAAATGCAATAATCCCTACAAAAAAAATTGAATAGAACATTGAAAAAACTGTCTTTGAGGGTCCACCAAACCTAACCAGCAATATTAGAGCTAATAAACAAATATTATAGGAGTAAAACGAGTATGGATTCCTGCACTCGAGAGATAAAAATTCAATAGCCATAAATATATCAACTAATAACAAACAATGAAATTAATAAAATGCAACTGTTTCAACAGTTTAATGTAAAGAAAACAACTAAGCATCACTTGTATCAGTGCCATGCAAGCAGTTAATTCAGGATATAATCTGGACGGTCTTAATTCCTACACGAGCTCCCACCTTCAAACCAAGTCTAAAAAGCACACCTAATAGTTGTTAGAATCATCACAATGGAAAGGAGCACAATGATTCAGCAAGATCACCAATTTATATTTTCTTGTACTCATTTTCCATGCAATATTACAACAAACTAAAATGGATAATTCATAATTATTATATATTATGGAGATGTATTAAGGAACAGACTCTACTTTGTTCATGAAATGATATTTATGTAGGTGCTAGCATCATTATGACAAGGCTTGGCCCGCAAATTCAATAGGGTGATAGCAATGACACTGCGTGATGGGGAAAAGAAAAAGAGGGTGCTGGGTTACTTCTAAATTAATTATTATTTCTAATAAGGCTTTCTCTTCGGATTTCATCCTAGATTATCTTATTTATAAATAGAGATCTAATCTCGTTGTTAGATCTTAACTAAGAGGTTAATTAGAATCTAATATTCATTAGTGTTAACTAATTATTTACTTAATAAAAAGTTAATATATCTAAATCTTTTAATAATTTTACAACTCCTATAAAATTATTTTCTTCTCCAGATTAATTTACAACTCTTGTAAAATTAATGAGCTTGAATTCAAATTAAAATTCATTGTCGTAACTTTAAATTTAAGACCTCAATTTTATATTTCACAAATTAACTATTAATTTAACAATTACACTCTTCAATTTAATTGAATAAATTACACTTAATTCATTTGAATTAATTAACTTTCAATTATCTGCTTAATCAACTTGAATAATTAACACTTAGTTATCTAATATTCCTTCCTTGGGCTACAGTGCAAAAGACCACATTTTAAGCATGTCACCTAGTAGGCTCCTAGACATGTAGCATTATTCCTAAATGGTCAAACACTGTGACCCCACATAAAGATCTTCACCGATTTAGGTATAATGGACCTCTAGTTTAGAAATTAAGCCTACTCATTATTTTAGATGTGGTAGTTCCACAAAGCTTTTCGATATTGTGGTTGTCATACAATACAATCCCCTTTCATCATATATCATGGTGTATCCCTAGGACTTGAAGCAATGTGCATCCTAACAGGATCCGTACACTATTAAAAGGGAGCCAACTTGAAAATTCTTTGCAAGAAAGGTTTCCACTAAGTACAGATTTAATCTCAGAGATGACTGGTTAAATGAAGCATGAAGCATGAAGCATGTGATATGACCTCACTTATCAGGTGTAGTGATAATTTCTTTTTTGACCATTCCCTTTATAAGACTAGCATCATACCCAATGAAAACATATCTATAATTCGTTTAAGAGACTAAACCACAAGTATGAAATTATGTTAAGACTCTTATTACCTTGCACACACTTGCATGAAATCTTAGACACTAAACCACACAGTTAGCTCTCTAACTCCCACCTATATAATTGTCTAATTAGACTAAGAACACTTCACAACATCACTTTATGATTGTCTAACATTATACTTGATTCATCAATAAAGTGGCAATGATCTTTAATTACAGTCGCTATTTACACAAACTTAATGAGATCATAAAAATAAAAGTAATTTCATTCATTAAAATCAATAATCCAATTACAATGTACAATGACTTATTTACTATATTTATCACTATGACACTATCACAGACAATTTCTTACACTAAAGTCAATCGTCGTCACAGTGTCTCATATTGAATGGCTAGACATGAGTCTCATGTTTGTGCAAGACAAAGCCTAGGTCATGGATCAGTAACGTCGTTGGTAGCAACTCTTTCCATTGTGATATATCTATGCTTGAAAGCCTCTCTCCTCTCTAACCCAGTGGAAATGTTGCAGTAGTTTAGATCATTGATCAGACTGTAATTCCACAACAATGCTCAAAATTACTCCAAGTCCATAAACAAACTTTTGAATGCAAACGACAATCTTTGTTAACACCTCTATTCAGATAGATAACATAGCCAACTAGGACTACATAATCAGTTTGAAAACTCACACCTATAAATGCTTTCAGAGCATCCGAGCGAGTTCTCTATCCTCTATATGCCAAGAACATGTTTTTACTCCTAATTGACAAAGCATATGAGATCTAACTTATACTCTCTTTCATTGCCTTTAGTTACATGTTTTCAGAAAGATCAATGTCAAGTGATATTGGAAGCAATTCTCTTATGGATTCTTTTATGCTGAATAGCTTTAGCACTATTAATCTACAAGGTCTTAGAGAGTCATAACACCCACTTCAATCTGCTCCTAAAGTTCTCCCAGAGCTTCCATGAAGAACTTCATCAAGAGTCAAATTTTAACAGATTGCAATTTTTAGCAAAATTAAACTCTTTGGCTGCCTTATTAAAGTGAAGATCCTAGCTCTGATAATGTTGTGGATCTAGAATCTATGACCCTCCTACTAACCTTCTTGTACACACAAGTAGTGTCACGGCTTATGAATCTTATCATTTACACATCCTTTACTAAGTTTCCATCAATGAAATCGGTCTTGACGACCATCTATCCTATCTTGTAATTGTGATATGGGCCCCCGGACGTAGCCAAGCCAGTAACCATGTTGTATATTTGCATAATTAAGGGTTGAATTCTTTCATCAAAAAAAATAATTAAGGGTTGAATTCCAACAAAGCCCTGGCAATACCCTCCCACACGGGGCATGCTTGGTACCTGATTTACTCCCTCCTAATGGTGTGGGCAATCGTGGGAGGCTGCCAAGGTGATGAATTTCACTTTTTGCATAATTGTCATTGTGATATGCAACAATTGAAGAAATGACCTAAATTTACTTAATCACCACCATTAGTGAAAAAGTCTCATAATATTCAGCTCCTTATTTGACGATACCCTTTCGGCATGAGTCTATCTTGGCATGTTACCCTATCACCCATGTAAATCTTCTTCTTAATTGCCATTGACATTTGATGGGTTTGACACCTTCAACCGCATCAACTAAAGTCCATACTTTGTTAACACACGAAGCATGGTTTAAAATTTCAAACCATGCTAGAGTTTCGGTTTATTACTGAAAATGTACTATTTTTGGCATCATATACTATGCCAATATGGTTTCCATATTTTTAAAATATAAAATATATTAATTTAAAAAAAAAATTATTAAAATTTGATTATTATAGATGTTTACTATTAAGTTATATGTTTAAACTTTTGATATTATCTCATGAAATGTTTAATACATATCGAGTAAAAGTCGATTTTGAATTAACTGAAGTCCACTAGTAGTATATTTTATAAAGTTAGAAATTATATTATATATATACATTTTAATTTTACTCCAGGGACATATGAAGAAGGGAAAAAGATAATTATTCTTAAAGAATTATTTTTTCCTCTACTTATCCTGTGAAGAAATGGATTGAAAAAATTTAACCATCCTTAAGAGGTGAGGTTTTTTTCATTCTATTTAATAGGGAGGAAAAAAGTAGTGAATAAAGAAGGGGAAAAAATTAGGGAGGAAGAGAAAAAAATCAAGATGAGAAACAAATAAATAGGATAAAAGAATTACCTTTTAAAAAAAATCTATCTAAAATTTAAAATTAAAAACCATAAAATAAGAAAAATTAAAAAAATGTGAAGTCGTGACCGCCAATGTGACCTAACAAAGCCATCCTTGGGCATGGTGCGGCTACTAATTGGTGGGCGAAACAATAGATTATGTCAATGTTGACCTACACGGGTCAGAAGTGAAAACCGTATAGACCATGATTTTAAGTGTCGACTCGTGTCAATCGACAAGTAGAATTTTATCATTTTGTCCGCCGACCAACAACGACACTACGAGGTCACGGTGGCAGTCACGACCTCACATTTATTTTATTTTATTATTTTTCTTTTTTAAATTTTAGATATTTCTATTAAAAAAATAGGTAATTCCTTTTCCCTTGTTTATTTTTTCCTTTTCATCTATTTTTTTCTCTCTTTCATCCATTAATTTTTTCCTCGTTAATTTTGTCACTCCTTTATTCATTAATTATTTTCTCTCTATTCGTCTACAAAGGTAAACAAAATGAAAAAAAAACATAGTTAATTTTGTTTCTCTCCTTTATCTCTTTACGAGAAGAGGGTAAAAAAATCCCTTTATAGATGACTGTGTTTTTTTCCTTCTTCATCATATGTCAACGAGGTAAACATATAGAAATAAAAACCTTTAAGGATATAGGAGACAAATTATTAAGAAAGACAAAAATAAATAAATATAATATAACTTCTAACTTTATAAAATATACTACTACTAATGAACTAAATTATTCTATATATAAATTTTGTTTAATTTTCAACAGATCAAAATAAATCTAGTCTAAACTCAGTAGACTTCAGTTAACCCTTCATTGCCTTTTACTCATAAGTATAAAATATTTCATAATATAATATGAAAATTTAAACTCAACATTTAACATCTTAAATATAACTTAATAATAAACCTCTATAATAATTAAATATTTTTAATTAATATATTTTATATTTAAAAAAGTATTGAAACGGTATTAACATGAACCATATGATATTAAAATCATAGTATTTCAATCATAAATTAAAACTTCAACGGAACTCAAAATTTTAGACCATTCTTAAAATCATGGCTAAAACCTTAGTCAAAACAAAAGAGTTTTAGAAGGATAATGAATCCTAAATTTTAAGACAACAAATTTAACATAAACAAAACTTATCAGTTAAAAAATATTTTAATATATCAAACAACTCCGTCAAACCAGTCATGGTCAGTCCCAAACCTAGGTAAAGGAGGACGATTGCGTTAAGTTGCCAGCAAGCGTAAAACTATAACAAATGTTCAATGAATGAATCCATTAAACTATTATATTAGTAC
>JBBPFQ010000118.1:621885-632938 GCA_037974815.1 Kaempferia elegans | reverse complement strand
TCCACGGTTCAGGGCTACCGTAGCTGCCCACAGATTTAGAAAATGGTACAATGCCTAGGGCCCATAGATAAGAAAGAAATAGCTAGAGTACTTTACAGATCAAGAGTTAAAGTACACAGAAAAATAGACAAAGAATCAGCTAAAGTAAACAACAAGTAAAGACAAATCAAAAGCATATTGATTTACAGACAAGTAAGCAAACTTGGTTGTTTTAGATTCAGTTTCAGTTCAGTTCAGTATTATTGCATTGTTATCTATTTGAGATTGATATGCATGTTTTGGTGAGTAGATAGTTTCTTACTAAGCGTTGCTTATAGTATTGCATTTCCTCCTACTGCAGATAAAGGTAAAGGGAACCAGAGCTAGATGAAGGCGACAAGGGTGATGGTGGTGTGTGATGTGGCTGAGGATGGTAGATCTGAGGACACAAGAATTTAATTCATTTCCTTTTGTTTCAGTTTAATAAAGGATGTTGGAATTTAGCTTTCAGTTTATTTTAAAAGCATGTAAAGACTTGTTATATTTCAGTTCCGCATTAGTTTTTATATTGCAAGTATTTTGAGCATGCTATCTTCTAATGTTGTATGGGCAACATATGTAGTGTTTAGATAGTAGTAGTAGCACCCGCCTTAGCAGTAGGAAGGCGGGGCGTTACATATGTGGTGTGTGTACTATAATAAAATTAGTTTTATTATAGTATTATTTTTACTTCCGCTGTATGTTTTGCGAAACTTGTTAAGTACACCTTGCATTGGGCTACCCAACATTGTCTATGGCAAATTGACCGGTAAGGAGTTTGGCTTAGAGGACACCAAAATTCTTACCAAATCAGAGGTAAACGAGGTTGTGGGATCCGACTTAGAGGATACCAATGAACACTACTACATCTAGTATTGGGGTAAAAATTTGGCAAAACGAACAGAGGTTAAGGTAAAAGAAACTACATTCAATGATATGAACTTACTTAAATGTTTTGATGTTGAAAATTATTATTTGATGTTATTTTATTAAAGATTGAAGGTCTATGAGATCAAATGTCAACAATGTTTAAATTTTAAATGTTTAAAATATTTTCCTAAAAATATATATATCGAAATGCATGTGAAGGTATATATTTATTTCTTACTATAAAATGTTTGAAGTTGTTGAGTCCATAGACTAACTAGATCCATATAGTGCAGGTAATGAGGAGACGGATGATCTTAATAGATGAGCTAGCTCGAACTAGATAGTGTACTCTAGAGAGACTTGTCCTTGTTTTCTTTTTCAGTTTATATTATTCTCTGCGTTAGAATATTGAGTTTTCTTTACTGAGTCAATGATGTAATTATTGGTCAGACATCGTAAATTTCTTAATATGGTAGAGTGCGCATTCAGGTCTTTACATACTTTGGTTTCACACTATTGATGTGGCAAAAGGCGATTCGCTCACCCCCTGCGTCTCCGCCAACCCGTCCCCTGTCCAACACGAAGGAGGTAAATTACGGGTGACTACTAGCTATTAGTGCAAATGGTTGAGACATGAGAGAGGTATATGCTCGGACGTGTCGAGTTTCGATCTCTAGACCTCATGTGGCAACCTCTCATGCATTAACCATCGCACCGCCCCGAGGGAATTATTTTCACACTATTGATTCTGATGTTCATATTGGAATTTGTTTTATTGCTTTCTAGTTGATCATGCTTTGATACACGACTGACTTCGGTGTTGATTCATTTAACTTTTGCATTGATTGATGGTTTTGTACGATTTGATTTGAGAGCTTTAAGGGGATAAAGTTTTAGGTTGTTTTAGGATTACTTTAGGATGAGCTGTTTTCTTGAGCACTAGTGTCCTTGTCTCATGGATTAGCCCAAGTCTTAACTCATCAAAGGAGCATGTCTGATATTTATTTTGGATTGTTCTTATCCAAATTTATAGTTTGTTGTTGTGCCCTGCCTGATACGAGCTTTACCATTTTTAGTTGATGGAAAAATTCACCCAATAGTAAGGGAATCTTCTTATCATGGTTCATTCGTGGTAGCAAAAAGTGATTTGCTCGCTCTTAACGTCTCCGTCAATCCAACCTCAAACAAATACGGAAGAGGTAAATCACGGATGACTACTAGCCTTAGATAGTTAAATAGCGCATGGGATATCATGGTCCATTCGTGCTTCATGCCTCTGAGCATGGGGCTGTGGCATGATCCATTCTGTGACGGTCCCATGACGTTCATGTCCTGCGCACCTAGATAACATGACCTAGTACAGATTGGTTTTGGGTTTGTGTCGAAGCCATGCGCGTTCCATTCTTGCTATACTGAATCTTATATGTGCTTGCCTAGTAAATTCATTCTAATCTTGTATTTCAAGTTGGATCATAGTTTGTGATTAATGGATCTGCTCCGTGTAACTGGTAATTTTGCTGGCAGATCAAAGGGCGAATGCTTGAACTTTGAAGACGGCGCAATTGAGAAAATGCTGCATGATCTCTCACTGACCAAGAAATTCGGGTAGTGCATTCATCAAATTTCTGCTGCGGGAGGCTTGAGCTACAACTGCGTAGTAGAGTATGGAAAGCAAACCATCCGTGTGTATTCAGAGTTG
This sequence comes from Kaempferia elegans, assembly GCA_037974815.1. Taxonomy (NCBI): domain Eukaryota; kingdom Viridiplantae; phylum Streptophyta; class Magnoliopsida; order Zingiberales; family Zingiberaceae; genus Kaempferia; species Kaempferia elegans. Next base: position 630,351 of record JBBPFQ010000118.1, on the reverse strand, counting down.
ATAATCCAACAAATTATCAAAAATGGTTCCAAGCTTTGACTACTATCGATTTATATGTCCTGATTGGATCTAGTGGTTGGAATGTAATCATAATGCCATTGCTATATCTTCATATGCAATCATAGTCTACTTTAGTTCCATTTACTTTACTTCATTTTTATGCATGGGTATTTGCCAATTATAAGTTTAAATTGAATGCACATCTCTAACGGATTTAGTTCCCTTTTTCATATCTAATCTATTTATCATATTTCAATGTCGTGTTTTATATATATAGGTAGATCATAAATTTGAAATTTAAAAATTATTTTTTAAAATATTCATCCTTGGGATTCAAATTTTGAAAGGGAGTTCTGGTGCAACAATAGAGTTGTGGTCGTGTGACTTTAAAATTACAAATTCGAGTCATAAAAATGATTTCTTGTAGAGTAGGATAAAACAATATATAATATATTTTTTATCTGAGATCCTCATTGCTAGGAGTGTCATGATCCTCTTAATTGTTCTTCTAAATGTATTCTTACTATTTACAAACCCATGGGAGGAATGAGAAGGCCATGTTGATTATCATGAAAATTTAATGGACCTTCCTTCTTAAAAAAAATAAATAAATAAAAACAAATAAATAAAAAGTTCGCAAACTGTTTTACATTAATAAATTAAGTTGAATCAGAAGTGTAAAAAGAAAAACAATCATCAAATTCCCCAAATCCTTTCTACCCAAAACTAGGCAGATATCAAAAGGGAGGAAAATGAGTTCGGCAAATGATCAAAATTAACACAACATTGAGGGTTTGATTCTCTTGCAGTGTATTTATCGGATGCCAACGGTGCTCGAAAACTTAGTATGCTGGATCGTCGAGCTGCAGGCCATCTCATTTAAAAAAAATAAAATTATTTGGGGGACGAAATATAAAATTAGACGGTATTAATCGAATCGTGAGATCGGTATTCAAAAATATTGTCGAGATAGATATACTGGAACCACAAGTTCAACGCTCGAAAACGCTGTCACATATGGAATGACTGGTAGTTCAAGCAATACACAACAAACCAGAGGACAAGCACAAAGCGGTTTTTTGTAGTAGTTTGAGCGAGTGATAATCACAGTTTAGGTTTGGTTCCAAGAAGTGCAAAAGAAGTCATTTCATAACTACAAAGCTTGGCTTAGATCATAAAAACAAACATTAGAGACGAACAATCTCCACCTTCCGCGAAGGAGGTCACATCAAAAAGATGAATCCAACAATACAAACAAATTAATAATCGTATTGAAAGAATGCTAACGTGAGATCCAAACAACTTTTAGCTCGATCTGCATCGGTATAAATGGATTTGGAATGAATAAGGAAACAAGAAACGGAGTATATTGGATTAACCTACATGGTAATTGTTTAGTTTAAATTGCTACAGGGACCTTCAAAAGACCACCCGCCTGAAGCCTCATAGAAGCAGACTTAACTCTTTGAAAATTTGCACAACTTTGAGGATGCCAGTTCTGTTCAACTCCGCTCTGGGATCTTCAGCATGAAACAGTTAGTTATCAGCCGCAGAACTATTATCTTCTAGGCTTAGTGGATCGGGTGGTATTGATTTAGCCCACGTTTAGGGGGTAACTTCCTTAAGATAAAAAGTACCAAGGAAGATGGCAGGATTTCAACAAGCTGTAGGAGACAAAAAGAAACGGTGAGAATCATGAAAGCATCAAGCTGTGCAGACCACTAAGAAAGAATATAGATCATACCATGTAGTAGATAAAATTCAGAATTGGGTGGTTTAGAACATCAAGGTTTGCAGCTTTATCAAAAGCATTGATGCACATCTGCAAAAAAAATAATTACAATTGATAAATATGATATCTTAGGAAACAGATTATGAAGCGAAACTACCTTACCAAAACACTTACCATAATGCATCTTAATAAGAAACAGAGGAAACATATTGTTGTAACATAGCCAACCTATAGAAGGAAAACAAGGCAATCAGTATCTACCAACGCTCCGAGAAATGAACATTAGTAAGTAGCTAAGAAATACCTCCTGCAACTTTTTTTGACGCCCTTTTGACTCCACAGGGAAGCGTTTCAACATTAAGAAAAGCCTATCCATAACATAATATGAGTTCACAAAGTAAATGCAAACAGGAGTGCACATGCAGCAAGGAGTTCTCATTATAAGGACATCAGCTATGAAGATATCTTGAAGCATTGAACTATTTCTAAGTTAAAGAAATGTATTTGACCTTTACTGAATGTCCTTAATCTTATTTATACACCTGGAAAAATAAAAGTACTATGACAGCATGTGCCTTTTGTTCATATAATGTTAAACAGATTGATGAGAACATCACATTTATGTTTATTTGTCTCATAAGTTTGATGTCTGTTTCTAGATATTATGCACGACAAAGATACCAAAACAAGAATCAGCAAAATGACTAGAGCCTTTGCATAACTTTTAGCTGCAGATGCAGTGTAACTAGCAGGAGTAAACATGCATTATCCTTTTGATTTTAAAACCAACCCCACTACTATTCCCTAGCAAGTTTGTGAAGCACTTGTAAGTCATAACAATCAGAAAAGGCACTCTTATACCTAATATCACTATGAATTTTACCAAATCCAAAAGGAACTATAATCATGAAGCATTGTGCATTCATATAGCAGAAAATGGTTTAGTAACAGATAAGACATTTTTGCTATCAGGCCAGAAGCATTTCGGCATTTTGCATGTTTGTTTACTAATTTTAGGTTTCTCAGAAACTAGGAATTGCATGTGGGCCAAAATCAATAAGCTTTCAAATATATAAACACATAATACTGAAAAAGCAAAGGCCCAAGCCTTCCCATGGCTAAACTGGATACGGTGGAAACATATGAAAGCTAAATAGATCATACTAGAGACTAGCAAACCAACGGTGCATTGATGAGATTTAAATCCCTAAAACAGGTTACAGAAAAAAGAAAGATGAACAAAAAAAAAAAGGAAATATCCCTCGTATAAAGCTGCTCAAACAGTGCATCCATGAGGCATAAATCTCCAAACAAGTTACATAAAAAAGAATGATGAAAAAAAAAATTGAAGATCTCTAGTATGCATCTGTTCATAAGGCAGATAAGAATGAACATACCTCCCTCCATATAGAAGAAAGGCAAGAGCAGCAAGCAATGAGACAACTGCCAAAGAAGAAAATGTTTCCATTAACCTTGCAGTTTACATTGATTAAAATGGGCCATAGAACAATACAGTAATAAGAAGCAAACCTGCCAAGAATATCTTGGAGACAATGACCATGGCACCAATTGGCTTCCACCACATGACAAACCATAGAGAGATCTGCATACAATTGAAAGAAAAAGCTGTCACCACAAAGGCTGAGGTTTTACCCACAACAAATTTTACAGTTATCTAGTATTTTAGTTACAAAATCGTTGATAATGATTATATGAAAAATTGCCACAAAGTTGTGACTATCTTGTATCATTTAATGATGATACCATAATAATTGCCAATTAGTAACTTAAAAAAATGCCCCTAACGTTAAACTTATTGATGGATCAATTGATGTCATCATTAATATACTTTTAACCACAAAATCTACTAAATATATAGACAAAATTTGTCGCCAAAATATTAAATGAAAAATTACTAAGTTTCAGTGACAATTTATTTTTTTTTGTTACTAAAACACGCTTTTGTAGAGAATGAACAAACACCAATCTTGTAGAGACCTAAACATTGAGTGGAATAATAGGATAATCATAGAAAACATCCCTACTAGACCTGATCCTCAAGTCTGATTTCAAACTAGTCATGGTTAACAATATGATTCCATGGCCAATAAAACTACTGTAGGACAAGCCATATGAATAGTTTGAGTATTAACAGAGATATGCACCATATGCTATGGAATAATAAAAAAAGGTATAGAAAAGATACACTAACAAAGAATACACTTGACATAAAATTTGATGTAACCCTATCTTTATTGAAAATGCTTCAGTTTCTCCGCCTGAAGTCTTTACTAGTCGTTACATCCGCGTATATATCCTTAATTAGTTCAATATATGTTACGCTAACACTTCTCTTTTCTAGAATTGTCAAGTAATTTCTGTTGGAACTCTGTTATAAGTTTTTTCTAAATCAAGAAATACCACGTGTAGATCTTAATTTTACTCTCGATATTTTTCAATTAATTGTTTAAGAAGATGTATAACTTCTATTGTCGACCTTCCATGTATGAAACCAAATTAATTTTCAGGTCACCGTGGTCTCCTTCCTTAATCTTTTTTCTATTACTTTTTCCAAAAGTTTCATGGTATGACTCATTAGTTTAATACTCATATTGTTTGTACAATTTCGTACATCTCTCTTGTTGTTATATAAGGGAACTAGAGTACTTATCCTCCATTGATCAGACATTTTTTCATTGTCAATATCATATTAAATAATTTTATATGTCATTCAATACCTTGTTTTCCTAGGTACTTTCATGCCTCTATCGAAATATCATCTGGTCCAACGACTTTTCCATTGTTCATCCCATTTATAGCTTGTTCTACTTCTAAAGTTTGAATTCTACGATAAAAATTTAAATTTCTATATTCATTTGACCTACTTAAATTACCTAAGTTAAGTTGGTCACCAACACTTTCATTAGAAAGGTGATAAAAATACCTCTTTCACCACTCTTTTATTTCTCCATCATTTACTAGTACCCTATTATATTAATCTTCAATACATTTTATTTGGCTAAGATCTCGCTTTAGCTATTCTATAAATGTCTTTTTCCACTTCTTTTGTATCCAATTTTTGATATAATCGTTCAAAAGTTTTATTTTTTTGCTTAATTCACTACTGTCTCAGTCTCTTTCTTGGCTATTGTATATTTTTTCAAGTTTTCTTCATTCTTAGTTTCTTACAAATATATAATTCCTTATATCTCTATATACATATTATAAATACCTTAAACTTTATGGTTTAGTTAGATTTTTAATTTACCTACTTTGTAAATCAAAATCAAAATGATATACCATCGAACTAAATTTTCTGATATGAATTGGTTCGTTGGTTTCAGGTTGTAGATTCCTACTCGTTGATGCTATGTGCAGATCTTGCATGGAGGGGATATTAGAATCAAGGAATCAAGAGGATTTTTTCCTCAAGGAATGACATTTGCTGATAAGGTCATTGTGGAAGGTGGTTTTGAGGATGACGACCTAAATGTAAGGGGAAGAACGCTCAACTATAAACTCATTCAAATCTACTTCTGCCTAGAAATGATATGCGAGAGGGAAAGTCATTGGCATTTCTTGATAATGACAGAGTGTTACATTTTGGAGTGGGCTAAAAAAGCATCTTGAAAGCAGAGTAGGCTCATTGAAGGCAAGAAGGTGACCTCCATGATGAGGCTAGAATTCTACTTTGATAAGGAACTACATGGAAGACGCTGTGATGTCATGACATAACTCCTTTATTGAGTGAATAACACATAGTGGACAAGGGAGAGAATTAGGTTTACAACAAGACAATTTAAGAGGTGGAGAGGCAACCATGTGAGGTGCAAAGGAGACTTGTTGTCACATTCAAGTTGTGGGGTTCCTCTCAGGAGGGAAAAAACTATGAGAGCTTGAGAAGACATGATAATAAACCAGGTTGAGAGAAAAAAAATACTGAATTATTTACAAAAGAAAACTATCACTTATGGACAAAAGCTTGAAATAAGACCCAAAGACTAGACCCGCAACCTCTAAGATATTAAATCTAATAACTGTAACACCCACAAAAGCTTACATATAGTGAATGAGAGTAGACTATTAATCTGCAACCTATATAAAGACTATAAGAAATCTTTTCTCAACATAGAAGGGATCACTATCTGCATTGTAGAAAATACCCAGTGAAATTACCTGTATAACATAGATAACTGCATTAATTGCATAGAAGGTTGGCTTAAGCCCATCAGTAGATACTGAACGTGCCTGAAGGTAGCATCAAACAAGAAATAAACACAACTCAGTCAACTTTCTGTCAAACAATTACTAGCTAAAATTGTGAATACCAACCTGATAATAGATTTCTGCCCAAAATAACACCAGCAAAGCATAGGTAGTAAAAAATGCAAGACCAGGAAAATCAAGAATAATATGCTGAATTATCTGAAACACCAACATGTATATTTAGATCACACGGAGAACCATCAAAGACACATCACGAAAAAAGCCAAATGAGACCCCCAAGCGCACCTCTGGTTGTATTTCATCGATTCTCCAACGAAAAACAAAAATTAGTGACCTAACTGCAATGCAGGAGTTACAAAGCGGCAGCAGGAAATGAGTGCATCATGGCTACAATTAACGATTATGGAAGCTAGAAAAACAAAATAATTACCCCCATTCACAAGGAAGTTCAATAAGTGGAAGACCTTCTGCGTCGTCCAACCAAACTCTGATGCTCGACATTCAATTCTAATCAATTGAATCTGCAAATTAAGAAACACGAACAATGACCACAACATGATACACGCGCCAGGATATTGCCTATACCCTATCAATTAGTCAGATTGGCCGTTCGAATAAATATTAGCTGCTAAATCAAGACGAGACTACGAACAGAAACCCCTCGATCCAGAAATGCAATAGAAAGAATAAGGGAAGAGAAAATTACGAGGGCGACAGCGGACACGAGGCCGTAGAGGACGGCAAGGGTGTGGAAGATCCGATCCTGCCACAAGACGGAGTTGTTCACCTCGTCCCACCAATCGTCGCCGCTCCGAAGCAAGAGAAAGACCGACGGCGAGGCCATCAGGTGGCGCATCCACCAGGACTAAAACTTTCCGGCGACGAGAGGTTACTCTGCGGAAAGAGGAAGAGCCAGAAACAAAAATGGAAAAGGAAAAAAGAGAAGAAGAAGAAAAAAGAGGGAGAGAAAGGGAAGGAGGGAGAAAGATTCTCGCAGGCATCGCCGAAACCGCGGGGCAGCGAGACGAAGCGGAAGTCGACACGTTTCTGGCTGTGGGAAAACGACGAAAATAGGATCAGTCAAAAAAATAATATCACGAATAATTTTTAAAAGAAATTTATAGATATATAAATTTTAATATATATTGCAATAAATAGAGGGCAAAAATTAAAAAAACATTTTTTTTAACAAAGCGTCAAAGACAAAGGGGCACACTCTACCCTGCTACATTTATCCTTCTCCTCCTAATCAATTGTTCCATCTGAATGATTGTTCCATCTGAATTTGAGTACTTATGCTTTGTTTACTCGGAGGCGAGGATGAAGAAGGGAAAGAAATCCATCGCCGAAACATATCCCTAGGGAAGGGGAATGGAAAGACGTAGGATAAAAAGTAAACGAGGAACCAAGCAGTGACGATGGACCGCGGCAAGGTCGTGACTCACAGGCACCTCGGTGGCGACCTTGCGGCGAGGTCACAAGGCCGGAACTCACGGCGAGGTCGAGAGGTCAGACCTCACCTGCAACCTCGCTTTGGGGAACGCATCTACCATGTTCACCCAATGCGACATCGAGGAAGTCCAAGCACATTACAACTATCTCTGTATTGCCTCTGATCTTCGTTCTTGCCCAACAGCGATAGTTGTTCTTTCTTGATTTGTTCCTGCTTTCAGTTTCGCAGCGGGAGATCGTCGCCCTCTACGGTCGCTTCTACCAGCTCGATCGCACTGCCAAGAACTTCATCTCCTCCAATGAGTTCATCTTCATTCCCGAGTTCTCCCTCAATCCCTTCTACTTTCATCGTTTTCTTATTCTTTGGATTTCTCCACCATTTATTCTCGCAATTTTACCTTTTTTTTGCTCATCCATTTTTCTCGTGCAGAGATTGCTTAAGATGGTGGATGGGTTGAATTTCAAGGACTTCATCACCTTCTTGTCGGTGTTTAGCCCGCAAACCAAGGTTGCAAGGTCGGACCTCCACTCCTATTGTGATTGCTGGCGGTGAGGGAGGAAAGGAGGAGAGGGGCGGGAGTGAAGTAGAAGAGGATCATGATCGGGTAGACTACAAGATAGGGAAGATTGTTCGGTGTCGTAAGTAGATTGCTCCGGCGAGGAGTCCAAGGAGAATGCATTGGAGATTATGAGATTGCATGCTTCTCACTTGTTTCCGTCTGTCCGCTACCGCCCGATTTTGTGGGGATGAAAAATAGAGGCAAAAGGAATCAACTGATGGATTGGAGCTCAACCCATCCATTATTATTTTTAATATGTAAACAGAAGTAAGGATCTCAATTCTCGCACAATAAGTCCTTTCCTTCATCCACGCTTCCAAGTAAACTGGTCATTAATGACTCGAGCATAATCCAGTGACCAAAATAAAGTTCAAGAAATCATTATAGAAATACTAGTACTAGTCCAGCTCAATGAATTATGACTATTTTCAGAGTTATCTACCTTCAAAATCGGGCATAGTGAAAAGAGATTCTAAAACAATGCTTACACTCAAA
>JBBPFQ010000118.1:587346-598817 GCA_037974815.1 Kaempferia elegans | reverse complement strand
AGACTTCAAGGCAACACGAAAGAAGAAATGGAGATGAGCCACGGGCTTGCATACATCCGAGGGACGAAGACCGAGGAAGAGGGCTTCAAAGGGTGACTCCGGAAAGGATGGGAGTGAGTGTTTGTAGCATGCCAGTCGATTGGCACAGTGACCAGTTGACTGATACCAAGGAATAGAAATGCACAGAAGGTTCTGTGCTCGATGGCAGTGAAGGGCAGTCGACTGGGCAGTCGATTGACCTCACTATCAGTCGACTGGTAAGGAGCTGTCGGTAGAATTGTGGATTCTACGGGGAGCCGTTGTGAGAGAGCAACAGCTACACCAGTCGACTGGTCTGTTTACTAGTCGACTGGTGTTGAGCTGAGTGGAGTTGAATGCTTCACTCTCTCCTCTTATTTAAGGAGGACTCTTGAGCATGAAAATGACTAGTGCTTTAGTGTCATATTTTCTATGGATTGCCTAAGATCTTCAGCTCCTTTCTCTCTCCTAATTCCCAATCTCCATTTGTAAGAGGAAGAAGTTCTTGTAAGAGGTTTGCTTCACAGAGAAGAAGCGAGTTTCATAGTGAAGATTTGTGAGCACGTGTGAATACTTGGACTAGTCACCTTCGCTGGAGGTGGATACCAAGTAAACAATTTGTGTTAGCATTGTTTTCATCTTGTCTTGTCTTGTTTTCTTGTATTGTTTTCCGCTTGCGCTATTCGTAGTAGGAAGAATCCGATCCTCTACAAGTGGTATCAAAGCCTCGTGCGCCTTCGACGGACTAATAACTAAGAAGAGCAAATCAAAAGATGGTCAGCTCAAACATCCATCTACCCAAATTCGAAGTAGACTTCTCATGGTGGAAGAAGAGGATGAAGTTATTCTTCGAAACCGACTTTGATGTTATGCTAATTGTGGAGAATGGTTTTGAAGTGCCTAGAGATTAACAAAACAAAATGATCGACAAATCATGATGGACAAAGAAGGAAAGGGAAGAGAATCTAGCAAATTCGAAGGTAATGCATCATCTACTAAGTGTTCTTTCCCAATAAGAGGTAACAAGAATTAAGAATTACACTAGTGCCAAAGATTTATGGGAGAAGCTAGTGGAGCTTCATGAAGGGACCTCGGAGGCAAAATTTGCTAGAAGAGACATTCTCTGGACTCAACTAAACAACCTCAAGCTCAAGAAGGGAGAAAAGGTAACTACACTCCATGCTAAATTTAAAGAAATATTAAATGGACTAACAAGTGTAGGTGAGACTCTTTCGAACCAAGATGTCATCATGAATGATATAAGCACCTTCCTGAGGGCAACTACGTGGATGTACATAGTAGACTCGTTCTACATCTTAAAGGACTTATAGAAGAGCACATTAGAGGAATTCTTCTCAACAATGAAAGTTTGGAGGGAGAAGTTCAAAAGTCAAAAGGAGTAGTCTTAATAGTCAACAAGGAGGAAGGAATGAAGAAGAAGCAATCGACCCCACCATCATCTTCTGATTCCGAAGATTCAAGCTCCTCAATGGATAGTGACCAAGAGCTTTATATGGTAAGGAAAATGAGAAAGACATTTAAACACTTTTCTTCTGATAAATTTCATGATAGGAAAAGCACAAGGAAAAAAAGTAGGACAAGGAAGATAATATGCTATAATTATCATGAAGAGGGACATGTAAGGGACCAATGTCCTCTCTTGAAGAAAAGAGAAGATAAGAAGAAGAAGGAAGAAAAGAAAAAGACCCAGGAAAAGGAAAAGAATGCACATAACTTAAGAGCTACATGGGATAGTCCTTCTTCATCCGAAGAGGAAGAGCATCATGTAGTCAACCTTGCCTTAATGGGCATTGATGATTTGGCCTCCACAACATCCGAAGTTGAAGAAAAGAGCTCAAGTGAAGAAGAAGAATAAGAAGAACGGACCTCTAGTGAAGGGGGAGGACATACATCCGAGTCGGACTTCTCGGTAAGTGAGGTATACAAACTTCCTTATCATATTTTAGTAAAAGAAATTTCTAAATTAAATGCCGATTTATTTCAAGTTAAGAAGAAAAATAAAATGTTGAAAAATGATATTATATGCATGTTTGAAGAGAAATTATGATCCATGTCTATTAAGGATGATAATTTGCTCGTTTCTTCTAGTTCAAATAATTCATACTTAGAAGAGAAAAATAGGGAATTATGGGAAAATGTAGAATATTTAACTAAAGCCCTGAAAAAATTTAAACTTGGCTCTAAGTTCTTGGATATGATTATTGGGAGCCAAAAGACAAATTTCAACAAGAAAGGATTAGGGTATAAGAAATACAAAAATAAAAATTTCTATCATTATTTAATTGCTAGGGGCAATAAAAAACAAAGGTAGTAGAAAGAAAATGGATCCCAATGATGAACCCAATCATGAAGAATTTATATTGGGTATTAAAGTCAATCATCAAGGGTTAGGGGATTTATGGTAGTCAACCATAAAATACCTAATTCATATTGTTTCATGAAATGATTGACTATTGATCTAGAAAGTGGAAAACTTAGCCTTAATATGATTTTCATATCAAAAATGGCTAAGTATGGGTTACCTTGTGTTTATCTCACAATACACCATAGGCAATACTTGCTTGATAATTTTAGACAAGGTGTGAGATTATAAAATGATACAAATAATTCACATATGCTTATGGCATAGTGTTGAATTATAAAATATATCAATATAGTAATAATATACCAACTATGTGGAAAGCAAGTGTTTAATTAATAGACATCTTGCCCAAATTTTAAAGTTGGATATTTCAAATGATTTGAAAACCTTTCTATGTTTTATTTACTATGTAATAGAATTTTAAAACATATAATTTTAAAACTAGGTTATGATATTGATACATAATTGAGTATTTGAAGAATTTTTGAATCTTGGTCAAAATTTCAAAATCATGTTGACAGTTTATGAAAACATTATTTTCTTAGATATAGAAACTTAAAACAAGTATATTTTTAAAATTTCATGATTTTTTGAATTTTGTAGAATTAGTTATGTATTTCTGAATTTCAGGCTGAAATTCGGAAGTGAGCACTCAGTCGATTGGTATAGTTACCAGTTGAATGACCATAGTGAGTATTCTGAGTTTAAGTTTAGGAAATATAACTTAGATGGAATTTTAGGGAAATTTAATACCAACACATATAATTTGATGCACTCTTTTTGTTGGTGTTAAAGGGGGAGAAATGTTGGTTAAAACCCAAACATGTTGTGAAAAATGAAAATTAGATAGAGCATAAGTTAAGGGGAGCATATACCAAGGGGGAGGGTATTTCATGCTTCTCATGTATTGTTGCTGAATTTTCATTTATTGTATTATGCCTAACATAAACATATTGCCACATATTAGAAAGGGAGAGATTGTAGATGCAATCATATTTTGATGTGTGTGTCAAGAGTTTAAGTTATATTATCTTGTTACTTTGATATGTGTTAAATCATGCAGGAGTTGGAGAAACACATAGAGATCTCATCCAAAGGCTCGGGTCCTTGAGTCGGTGAAGGATGGAACATCCGAGAGACCACCGGATGAGGAACAACAGAGTGGAGCCGATGAAGCGTCCTTCAAGGTGATGCGAAGGATAGTATGGAGATAAGTCGTGGGCTTCTATGCATCTGAGAGACGAAGGTCGAGGAAGAGGGCTTCAAAGGGTGACTCCAGAGAGGATGAGTGTGAGAGATGTAATATACCAGTCAACTAGCACAATGACCATTCGATTGGTGTTAGGGTTTGGAATGCATAGAAGGTTCTATGCTCGACGAAAGTGAAGGACAGTCGACTGGGAAGTCGACTGACCTTGTTACCAGTCGATTGGTATGGAGCTGTTGGCAGAACCTCAGATTCTGTGGGGAACTATTGTGAGAAAGCAACGGCTATACCAGTCGACTGGTCTGTTTGTTAGTAGACTAGTGTTGGGCTGAGTGGACTTAATGCTCCACTCTTTCCTCCCATTTAAGGAGCTTTGGACATGAGAGAATTTCTTAGTGCTTTAGTGTTGTATTCTCTGGAATTGCACAAGCCTTCTAATTGTCTTCTTCCTCCTAGTCTCACTTCCATTTGTAAGAGGAAGAAGGTCTTTTGAGAGGTTTGCTTTACCGAGAAGAAGCGAGTTTCATAGTGAAGAATTGTGGGCGCGTGTGAACACTTGGATTAGTTACCTCCACTGGAGGTGGATACTAAGTAAACGGTTTGTGTTAGCATTGTTCTTATTGGTTTTGTCTTTGTTTATTTTGTTTGTTTTCCGCTTGCGCTAACCCTAGTAAGAAGAACTGGTCATCTGATCCTCTACAATCTCTCTCAATCCCTCCATCATTTTGCAAAAATAATCCTAAATATTTAAAACACTCAATTCCAAGCAACTTGTCATCTTTTATCTTAATAACTGTCTCATTACATCTAATATTACTAAACTTAAATTCTATATATTATGTCTTTATTTTACTAAGCCTAAAACTTTTCCTTTCTAGTATTTTTTGTCAAGATTCTAGTTTAGCATTTACTCATTTACATGTTTCATCTACCAAAACAATATCATCTACAAACAACATACACCATGGTATTGTGTCTTGAATGTGTATAGTGATTTCGTCCATAATTATTGTAAAATAGGGACTTATAGTTGATTCTTGATGTAATCCTATCTTTATTGGAAATGCTTTAGTTACTTCGCCTGCAGTATTTACTCTAGTAGTTAATCTTCATATATATATATATATATATATATATATATATATATATCCTTAACTAGTGCAATATATGTTATGCTAACACCTCTCTTTTCTCGAATTCTCCATATAATTTCTCTTGAGTCTCTATTATAAGCTTTTTTAAATCAATAAATATCATGTGTAGATCTTGTTTTTGCTTACAATATATTTTTAATTAGTTGTCTAAGAAGATATATAACTTCTATTGTCAACCTTCCAGACACAAATTTAAATTGATTTTCAATCACCATAGTCTCCTTAATCTTTTTTCTATTACTCTTTCCCAAGTTTTATGGTATGACTCATTAGTTTAATACTCCTATAGTTTTCACAATTTTATATTTCTCCCTTATTCTTATATAAGGGAATTAGAGTACTTATCCTCCATTAATCAAATATTTTTTTTATTTTTTAATAGCATGCTAAATAATTTTATAAGTCATTTAATACTTTATGTCCCTAGGCACTTCCATACCTCTATCAAAATATCATCTTGTCCAATGGTTTTTCCATTATGCATCTCATTTAAAACTTGTTCTACTTCTGAATTTTGAATTCTATGATAAAAATTAAAATGTATGTACTTATTTAACTTACTTAAATTACCTAAGTTAAGTTGGTCACCTAAACGTTCATTAAAAAGTTGATGAAAATATCTCTTCCACCGTTCTTTTATTTCTCCATCATTTACTAGTACCATATTCCATTCATCTTTAATACAATTTATTTGGATAAGATTTCTTGTCTTCCTTTCTTTCACTTTAGCTATTCTATAAATGTCTTTCCCCCTTATTTAATTTTCTATCCAATATTTGATATAATCATTCAAAATTTTCATTCTTTGCTTTATTCACTGCTTTTTAGCCTCTTTCTTGGCTATTGTATATTTTTTAAAGTTTTTCTTGTTCTTACAAATATATAATTTCTTATAAGCTATTCATTTTTCTTCCACTTTCTCTTGTACTTCCTCATTCCACCACTAAGATTCCTTACTTAGTGGTGTATGTCCCTTTGACTCACCGAATACACTCTTAGATATTATTTTCAACTTTGATACAATCTTATCCTATGTAGTATTAAAGTCACCGTATATTTCACCTAACGATTATACTCCTACCTTCTCCTTAAATATATTTTATTTCTCCTCTTTAATTTCCACCACTTAATTGTATGAGTCGTATATATATTTTTTTTATTGATATTATGTTTAAGGCATATATCCAACACTACTAATCTATGTTGGGTATTGAACTTTCTCCAAGAATGACCTTGCAATCTTTATAAATTTTTCTATCCTTTTTATTAACCATAAGAAAATCAATTTATAATTTTTTTATTCTCATTTTTGAATGTGACTAAATGTTCTTTTCTTTTCTTAAAAAAATGTATTAGCTAATATAACATCATATGCTATCACAAAATCTAATATAGTTTTCTCTTCTTCATTTCTCGTTCCAAACCCATAACCTCCATATACCCTTTCTATTTCTCATTTTTCACTCTGACATACCCATTTAAATTCTGGAAGTAGACTGTTTAAGCAGAAGTCGATTGATAAGGTATAGCAGTCGACTATTGTGGTCAATGCTGAGTTAGAAGAGTCGTTCTGCAGGTGCAACATTCAAATTCTAAAAGAAATGGTGATAAACAATCGATTGTTAAGCAGTTTCCAATCACTACAACAACCCTATAAAAGAGGCTTTCGTACACCTGTTTTTAGGAGTTTTAGAGGAGAGTGTTGTTGTTTTTTTAATAACTTCAAGAGACAATCCCAAACAACACAAAGCAAGAGTCATTTATAAAGCTGTTTAATTTGTATTTTTATTTGCATTTGTATCTCTTGTTTTCTTGTTAGTGTTGCTTGTAAAGAACATGTGTTGTAAGAGGTTCTCCGCTTCTTGAAGGTATTTAAGAAAGAGAAAGCATAACGATGATACCGCTAAGATACTAGACCGTGGAGTATAAACCATGGATTCCAAACCCCCATTCCCTTGTTGCCTAGTTTCTAACTAGGTCTTCACTACCTAGCTCCGCTGAGACTTCCACTGCCTAGTTTTCAACTAGATCTTCACTGCCTACCCTTGCTAGGACTTCAATTGTCTAGTTCTTAACTATGTCTTCTCCATTACCTAACCTACAGTTAGGACTTTCCGTTACCTAACCTTTAGTTTGGATTTCATATTGTCTAACTTCAAGTTAGGACTTGCTCAGACAAGTATCCGGTCCTCCCTTGACCTACTTAATCACTTTCACACATATAGTCAAACATCGAATTCAAGCTCAAGCCAACTTGAGCTTAGTAAAATTAGTCAACCTTGACCCGAGGACGATTGCACCAACATGCTCAGAATTGTTTAACAATCGATTAGCGTAAACACACCAATTGATTGTTGGGGTTAATGTGTAAACCTTAAGTTTAGGATTTAGTTCAACAATCGATTGCTTTGTTCAATCAATTGACTGTTGTGGCAAAACCCTGATTCAGGGTTTATCTCAACAATCGATTGATATGTCCCAACAATCGATTGTTGAACTCTAATTTAGGGTATTTGCACTTAACCCTCAAACACAAGACCTCCTTCAAGTATGTAATGTATTAATTAATTTCTAGATGTTATCAATTGACTGATATGCTAATTTTAGTCATCCTAATGGTCAAAGTTCGTCTAAGCTTCTTTATCCTTATTTCCCAATTATCCCATATCAGATGAACTTCTTATTTCCTGAACTTTTGTGTCTGGAGCTTCCTCATCTCTAGGTCTTCATTTACTCTTGTATCCGATCTCGCGACATACTCAAGTTTTTATTTTTTTTCCAAGAATTCGGTCCTTGACCTTCTTGCACTGTCCTTCCCTTACATCATATTTTCCAATTTACAAATTTTTTTTAGCCATGAATCCAACCCTTGACCATCTTCGACTCTTACATCTGGTCTCCAAACCTAGGAGGTCTTTTCTTTTCCTGCACACTCATAATACAAGTGAGATCCAACTTATTAACATAAACTTAAATATTTATAAATCATCGAATCTTCTTATTAAGGCATGATTGCACCAATTTATTCATGTAAAATTATATTATTAACATTGCTTTTATTTATTATTATTTATATCACATGTTTATTGCAACCTAATTGGCATGATAAACTCATGCTCCATGTTAAAGTAGAAGTGAGGACTAAAGACAATCCTGAAATAATGGAGAAAACTAAACAAGTGGACAACTTTTTATTGGCTCTTGCTATTCATGTACATAAAAGATGATATCATGTCCTATTTATACTATTGTAAACGGATTACTTTTTTATATAAAATAAATCTAAAATATTCATAACTATAACTCTCTTACAAGATTATAATTTTAGTTTCTTACAAATTCGGAATATTTTGGAGTTCTCCTAAGGACTTGCAAGTTTCTAGATAATCTAGAAGAGTTATTATCGATATGGCTAACACTCGCAACAAAAATATATATATTTTAAATATTAACACTAATATTTTATAATTAGACTTTTATTTTCATACATATTTATTATTAACATTAATTTTAAAGGTGACTGATTCAATCCCACGAAAATTTTCACCAGGTATTAGGGTAAATTGAGAAGCGTTTATACCAAGAACTATCTAAATGACCAACATTCTTAGCTAGGCTCATTTTTCATCAGAAGAGAATTTTTTACAGTGTGTCATAGTTGTGATTCAAAAGTTATGTCACTATTAATCCGAGGGTCAGGATGACTTACTCATGATCCCACAACCACTTGCATTGATATTTTATATAAATAAGTTGAAGAAGTTATTACAACTTTCTCATTCAGGTATGCATTGTAGCCATTTAAACTCTTAACAACTAGATCCAATATATTTTTATGGCATTTTAACTTTTTTTATCAAAAAACATTGAAGTTTGAATATTTTAAAGCGAATTTTATTTTTATTTTACATTTTTATCTATTTCTCAGTTCACGTTTTCTAATTTAAAGTATTATCAAATAATTAGTGTCGTTTATTCTCGTATATAAGTTGACTAGAGCTAACGGCATTTTCCAAAATATCCATCAAAATTCAGCATTTTTTATAAATGCCTTTAAAGTTTCATTAATTTTAAACATCCTACAAATCTTTTTGTTACAGTCAAATTCCTTCTTCTCCAAGTGATAATGTAGATGGTAAAATATAGATATTTTAATTTGTAAAACAAATTAACAATAAAATGAAAATATGTAAGTGGCATTTTGAGTACTTAAAACTCTATTATTGTAAGGGATACAATATATATATTACAGAGGTAAAATAAAAAAAAATGAATTTTATATTTTAAAATGTTTTATGGTCGGATGTCATATTAAAGACAATTAATTTGATTAGTATTTTTTTTTATTATAGGCATGCATTTTATTTTTATCTATTTTCTCATTTATTCGCCATGTATTTTTGTTATTATTATAGTCTTACTTATACATTCTTTTTGTATATCATGACCGAGTAGATTAATCCTTATTCCTTATAATATTACATGGGAAGACACCTTTTCCATGTTGACTACTAGTTTGCAAGAGAATTATTAAATGGCATCAAATGGAAGAAAGCCATAGGCAAGAGCAGCACGCCAAACTTTGTCCACGCTGGTGACCACGTCACCAAATTCATGTGTGTCCCACCCTTCCAACGCATGCACTATTCCGGCCACACGCCACGCGCTCATCACCCTTCTTGGCAGCCAATTCTATGTAAAATTTACAAACAGTAGGGTAGATAGAAACGATAAATCGTACGTCGTCAGGAGAAAAAGACGGTTTCACAATAGAAAGAAAAGATTAATGTTATACCTCACAAGAGTGCAGGTTCTCATATGCCTTTGGTGCCAGCATTGCAGGTGGGCAGTGATAAAAACAGTCTCCACGTGTTGTTTTTAGAGGGAACTGAGAAACGGAAATAAAATGAGTCCCTTCTCGGGCCTTCTGCAGTTCCTTTTCACTAGTTCCATTGCTACACAGCCAAATCTGCATGTGAAGAAGTAGACAAGTAAAAAAGATGGTAGTGCAAGTTAAGATTTAAGAACAAAAGAGATGGCGCCCACACATAACACAATGGCAATGACAGAGCTAGAAAACTGAAAATGGACACTACCTTTCTTTCACAACATCCAGATAAATCCAACAAGCTTTCAAGTTCAGGTGTCATTTTTTGCTTCAAAATTGAGTATTTCTCTTTGTCATCCACCTCTACCTGCCACATAGGGTGGTTTTTTACTCAAGAAGATTTTTAATAAGGTGTTAAAGGAAATGGACATGAAAGGAAAAAAAAAAAATAATAATAACCTTTATTCCTTTACGAGACAAGGCCAAGCACAAAGAGAGAGCCAACTTAGAAACTCTTCCTACAAGAAGAACACTCTCTGTTTCTTCTGGGATTTGGTTCAGCAGTACTGCGGTTGCTAAGCTAGTTCCGTCAATTATTTTTACCTTCAGCATGGGATTCCTTTTAACATAAAGCCTACCATGCCCATTCAGTTCATCATCCTGGATTCATAATTTGCAGTACAACTTTAATTCGCTATATTGAAAGTTGAATTAAACTAGATAAACTAGAAGAGAGGATTTAGACATAATTACTTGGTTTAGCAAGCCTAAACTTATAACTTTGGCGCCCATCTTATCTGCTTCCAATATAGAATTTTCAATCATGTCATTTATTTTCTCTTTTCCGGTAGCTGATAAATACTAAAAGCGAACAAATGACTTGTGTCAGCATCTCAAGTTATTTACATACAAAATGAGATGCAGTTGGGAATTTTTACTTGGAAAGTGAATCTCGGCACTAGCCATGTCTCCATATGCAGTTTCTTTAACTTATTCCTCTCTACGGTGAGGGTAGTCCCAAATATCGAAGCTACAAGCACCAATGCATATGAGAAGGGGAACAGAATCCACAAGTAGAATTGGTTGCTGTATGGCTTAGAAGCTAATGAAGCAAAGCCAATTCGTGAATGGTACACCGATTGCAGAGTGGTCAAGTGGGTGAGATGAACAACATCGACAATTTCCTGCTTTTTTATCATGGACTTTTCATATAACTCTTCCGAAGACTGGTCCATTGTCCCATATATGTAGTCATATATGGGCATGAACAAAGAGTAGTTAGTTCGAAATTTGGTGTGATGAAGGGAGTGAAACCTGCAGAAGCCAACAATTCACTTAAACCCACCCGTGAGTATTTGTGCTGTGAGTGGGTGCCTAGCCAGCTATCATTAGTATATGCTATATACTTACGAGGGAGTGTACATGAAGTACTTCAGAGGGGGAAAGACATTGAAGAACCACTTTGGCACCATCTCAAAGTTGCAGTGCCCCATGTAGTTCATGAAATCGATATAAAACAAATACCCAAATCCTGCTGCTAAGGAAATTGTTCCAGTTGAAACCAGGGCTGCTAGAGGAATTGAGAAGAGCAAAAAGTAAACTAGCTCTTCAGCAAACGGATGGATCACAGCTACAACAGCCAGCAATGTGAACAAGTCAGTAGATTCAATATAAAATTATTCTTTAACGAAACCAAAAGTATTTTAATTCCATCAACTGGAAACTCACCTGTTATGGGCTCAGTGACGATGGAAGCGTGGTGATGGGAATGATAACGAGGATAGAGGTAATGGTGGTGCAGAGATCGATGAAACCAGTAGTAGAGGAACTCCACGGGGCCTGCATGAAGAGCTGCCAAGAGGAGCACTCCTTTAGTGTCCC
>JBBPFQ010000118.1:516117-529197 GCA_037974815.1 Kaempferia elegans | reverse complement strand
AGATTAGGTATACTAAGCATATCAAAAGACTATCCGTAGATAAGTCAAGATACTCGCCTCAAAAAGAAGACCGTATCCGTAAAATCCCACGTTGAGATGCTGTCGTAATCAAGGACCTGAATAACATGCGTAATCAAACTAATTACGCCTGTCTCAATTATCCAATCTCATACATAATGGATAGCTAACCCTAATATTGAGTTAACTCCCAAATCATTATTCACCCTTAATTAATCTTTATTAATTTACTTTTTCATATTATTCCTTAGATTAAGCTTAGCCTCCTTTTAAACCTAAACATACCACACTATCCATTTTATTAACCCATTTACATATCAAATCAGAGATGACATATCAATCCAACCAATGAGCACACAAATACTACTATAATTCATAGACATAAATAGCAATTTAATCTCTTGTTCGTTCACCTGACGATTCAATTAATCCTATCATGATCATTTGCTCAAAACCCAATCTAAACTATTTCACCATTCAATTAGGATTTAAACTTATGCATGACACAATCTAGAACTCACCTCAAATCAAGGTATTCCCCGTAGGGTGTTGACCAGAGGAGGTGTGCAATTGTCGATCTCCCAATTCTGCACCCGCTGGCCGGATCTAATGGTGGTCGGCAAAGGTGACCACGCTGTCCAATATAGGGATTTGATGCTCAAATCACAATCCAATACCAGAACACATAAAACAATAGGTAAACTAGTGCTTACCTCAGATCCAACAACAAGGTAAGGGCCTGCTCACTGGAAAGTTGAACAGAAAGTCTAGTGGCTATGTGTTCAACCTCAGGGAAAGAAGTGATGTGCTAATCGGGCCAGAACGCGCAGAGGTGGTGGCGGTGAATCGATGGCTAGGGCACAGGAAAGATGGTCAGAATCGGGAGAAGCGATCTGTGAGGGATGAAGGTGTCAAACCTAAAGACGACAGTCGTGTCGATCAGGCGAGGGGAAGAAAATTGAAAGAGGATCGCGATTTGCTAACCTCGGCACCGAAGAAGTGGATTGCGGCAACTAGTGGATCGGCGATGGAAAGAGGAACCTGTGGTGGCATTGATTCTTCCCAACTCAGCGGTGTCCGGCAGTGGAATCGACGACGTCGTCCGATCAGCCTCCCGTGAGAAGGGCGGCGACGATCTGATGCCAGCTAGGGCAGAATCGCGAGAGGCAGGGGAAGAGGAAGGAAATACAGGCGCGATTGTTGCGTGAAGATGCAGAAAAAAGGAAAACGGCGAGGATGCTGAAACCGTCGCCCGAATTCGTGCGCGTGGGAGAGGTTATCGCGAGCGTGAGGGCGGCGTGGCTGCGGGGAAAAGAGAGAAGGAATCGGAATCGGGAGGAAATCAGGAGTTTATAAGTGGGGTATTGGGTTTTAGGTAAAATTACATTTTAACCCCTCAAATTTCAGTATTTAACATAGGTCATCGCCGATGGTTTGCAGGGGAAGTAGGGGGTTGCGCTGTCATTGGGTTAGAGAGACGGAGGCTCGAAATAACGGGGGGAGTCAGAAGTCAAACTTTATGGTCAAATAAGGGGAGGTTAGGTTGTCGCCGATGGTTTGCAGGGGAAGTCGGGGACTCGTCATCGATGGGTTGAAGAGATGGAGGCTCGAAGAGGGAGTGCGTCAGCAGTTGAAAAAGAAATAAGATAAAGGTTTTAATTTAATACGAGGGTAAGTTAGAAATTTCGCTTGGGTTAGGGAGTTGAAACAAATAAAATAGTTTAGTTAGGTATTGAAAAGAAAGAAACTCTGACACAGGAGGAGCTGAATGTAAATCTTTAAATTTGCATGAAGATTTTAAATCAACTTCCCTAATTTTAATCTTCTTATTTATTCTTTATGTGGGCGGCCCCCCATCCAACGGATTTAGAAATCCTGAATTGGCCCATTTAAGTTCATTTTTAAATAAATTAATAAAATTTTAATTAAATCTATTTAATTTATTAGATGGGACAAATGAACCCAACGGACTCCACTAAAATTTATGACGCTAATTAAATTAGTTATTTTGGATATGAAAATTATAAAAATATATGTCAGTTTTTAATTATTTTGCAATTCAAACAAATTTGATGTTATTTAATTATAAAATATCAGTATTATTATTATTATTATTATTATTATTTATTTTTGATAAAATTTTTTTTGAATACTCGAATTACTTAATTATAATTATTATCGTAAGAATGCACGCGCAAGGCACGTGGCATAGTTTATCTCCAGCCCTGGCTTTAGGAAGGTGCCCACTGTGCTGTCCGAGAACCGAGCCGAAGGCGATCGCGGGGACGGGAGTTACACGCGATGGCGACCGCCGATACGAAGAAGACCAAGTACGATCGACAGCTCAGGTAATGCCAATCCCCTGCTCGATCTATCTTTCTGCGTCTCGAGTGCTCAGTTGTTGGTTAGTTGTCCTTTCTGTGATTTAGGGTTTCATTATGATCGTGAAGAAGTTGTTTAGCTCTTAGAGAAGCATTGAACTTACCCAGGGCATTAACTCTCCGTGTACTTGCTTTATACTGAGGGGCGATAGGTAAAAGATGGAAAAACGACTAAATCTTTTCAGATAAGCTGAAATCTGGATTTTTATCGGAGCTTCTTTACTATACTCGTTTAGTAGAGAGGATGAGGAAATGGTTTCTGTTGGAGATCAAATAACAGACGTCGAATAGGCTTTTGTTGTGTGTAAGCGATTGAAACAGAAGAAAGTGCGGAGAAAAAAATTAAGGTTGTAGATATTAGTTTTCCGTAGGCACATTAAATACAAAAAAGAAATGCATTTAAAATTTGATGTGCACCTTAAAATTCCAAATGTTTTTTCCCAGTAAATTTCTAGTTAGTTCGTAGCTTCCATAATTTATACTTATTGGATTGGTTTTCATGGAAAATTATTTTGATCACATTACTTTTTAAAATAAAGAAATGATATCATCTTCAATCCCCTTAATCTCCTTCCTTCGGTCAAACTTAAATTGTACCAGCAGACTCATTTTACATTACATACAGACATTTGATCACTGATTATATCATTTGTTTGCTTATTACATGGTAGATTGATTAATAGTTGAGTCAACCTACTGCATTTTTTATTTATTTAATGCAGCACCTTTTTTCCTAGATGACTAGTTTGCAATTACTAATATGTAAATTTTTGCCTTGAGTCAATTGCCACTTTTTTTTTTACCAGCATGCTTTCTTTTGTTAGTTGCGCATATAGTAACAGTTGGGCTGGCAGCTTTTGGAGTGCACTTTAGGACTTATTGTCTGCATGTTGGGTCTGATAAATACTTGCTCTCTACTTTAACCTGCTTGTATCTAAACTGCAGAACTTCTCAAAAGGACTCACAGATTGCATTTTCTTGGATAAGTGAATACTAGTTCTGTGAATTTAACCTCCGCTCGTATAGGCTAATTATGATGATCATATTTAACTATATGTAGTTATGTAAATATTAAATGTTGGGCAGAAAGTTGCATAACTCCTAATAAGTACTTGCATACTGAAATTACTGAAACCCCTAACCTTTAAGTTAATATAAGGTTGGTGTAAACAATTCCGCAATCAGCATCCTAATGACCTCTCTTTCATTTCTCTGTTTACTGAATCGACCTTTCAGTTCAAAGATAAAGCTAGATAAACGTCTATCATTTGTGTTCAGTTATTTGAATTTCATTGATTTGTTAAGTCTCAACTGATTTCTTATCTCTAATTTTCCATTCAAATGATAGGATATGGGGAGAACAAGGCCAATCAGCATTAGAGAATGCTAACATATGCTTGCTTAATTGTGGTCCTACTGGTTCTGAAGCTTTGAAGAATCTTGTTCTTGGTGGAATTGGAAGTATTACAGTGGTTGATGGATCAAAAGTTGAAATACACGATCTAGGGAACAATTTTCTATGTATGCATTCTCTTGCTTGTTCTTTCATTTTCAACTTCATCAAATTCTCCTGATACATTTTTTATGACAGTGGATGAAGATAGCCTTGGACAATCAAAGGCTAAATGCGTATGCTCATTTCTCCAAGAGCTAAATGATGCTGTTAAAGCTAAGTTTGTTGAGGAGGTTCCAGATAATTTGATAGAGAAGAGTCCTTCTTTCTTTTCTGAATTTACCTTAGTGATAGCAACGCAGGTATGGTTTTAGTTTTCTTTATATATGCTCATGCATAAGGCAATACCTAAGTGCACGTTCCATAGCTAACTTTGTATTGGAAATCTAATTTCACGACTTCAAACTCAATGCAAAATAGGATCTCATCAATGTGAAAGAAAAATATTACCAGCAACATCATGTAATTTGGCATTGTATCTCAACTTGTTGATAACATCACACATAACAGGCACATATTTAAGCCAACTATTTTTCCATAGTACTTTAAGAAATGTAGGATCATACATGTACAAACATGTGATGATATAGATAAACCTAGCTTGGACATCTATACTTGTAACTAATCATAATCCCATCACACATAGGTGATAGAATTGTTTTATGTA
Source organism: Kaempferia elegans (assembly GCA_037974815.1). Taxonomy (NCBI): domain Eukaryota; kingdom Viridiplantae; phylum Streptophyta; class Magnoliopsida; order Zingiberales; family Zingiberaceae; genus Kaempferia; species Kaempferia elegans. The sequence goes on along the minus strand of JBBPFQ010000118.1, from coordinate 524,678 downwards.
TCTTGCATCTTGAGTGTATAGTCTCAAATCTAATTCCATGCTAGTTGGGGCTTGCAAATGTAAAGTTTTGCCCACTGAAGCCCACCAAGTTGGTGTGGATGAAAATGTTTTATTATGTCACTCAATACCTAATTGGTATTGATGCTTTATGTATGTAATACATGCATTAGTTGTTTTTTGTATCAGGCATACAAAGATATTAATTTCCAGGAAAAGTGAGTGAGCTACTATGTATTCTTCCTTTTTTTCCTTGTCATTCTCTGCTCAATCTATTAGGACTGTAAATGAACTGGATGTTCATGGACAAGTTTGGTATTTAGTTGAATAAGAGTTCATTTATATTGGTTCAATAGTAAAAATATATATATAAAAGAAACCTGATTTGTTAACTGTCATGAACAAAATTTGTGAACAATTTATGAATGAATTTATGTATTAACTTGTGGAATCTTAATGATAAATTTATTTCTCATTTTTGTTTATTCAAATACATAAAATGTTCGAATTCGGTTCAATAAGTTATTCTAATAAACAAGCTTGATAAGAAAATGAGCAAGCTTGAACACAGTCAAGCTCAGGTTGACTTGGTTCCCTTATTCTCCTATAATCTTGTCCTCACAGTACTGCCACTGTATGATCACCAACTAGACAATACTATTACAACATCCCCTGTCAGTTAGTGGATTCATTTGATCACTCTCTTGCATCCGTTATTTCTAACAGACCACGAGATAGCAAGAAGAGGTAATCAACACTATCCTCTTTACAATTTTATCTTGATTAAAAAAAATTCCATTCACAATCGAGCCCAGTTTAGTTGAAAAATGATTTACTCCAAAATAAAAGTTTCATTGAATCTCATTCAAGCACAAAACTAAATCAACAAGACTCTGTTTCACTCATTGAGCTCATCTTAAATTCTGTTGAACGCAAGTTAAGTCGTTAAATCCAGTTGCCTAAGTTTGCTCCAGTTACAAATAATTGCTTTATTAAATACACAAATGGATGGATATATAAATATTGAGTTGGCAGATTACACAAGTTTGCATGAATATGTCAAAAACACCTTGATATGATATGTTTTTCATGAGGACACCTGTCTAACATAGAGATGCTTACTACTAACATAGTCAGGATTTTAAATCAAATTTTGAAAAGTCCAAAGATGTCTAAGTCGTCAAATTTTTGTAGTTTGTTATATTTTTTTAGAAAATAGCAGTAGCATTCTTGTAAAAGTTTATTTTTAGTTTTAGAAAAATATTTTCTACTGGGATAAACTGTATTTATTATATGAAGAATGAGTTTTATTGTCAGTTAATAAAAAGGGGTTAGCATCCTTTTGAATTAATAAATTATCCCTTTAATTCTCTTGGTGATCTCTTGTAATAGTTTTTCTTCTAGGTGAGGTAGATATTTATCCCCAAGTTTCTAGATGATTTGACAATTTGATTTGGTGCTTGATCAACTACTCAAGCTTTTGAGCGGGTTTTGTAGCAGGTCAATCATTTCTGGATAGAGATGGTTGATTGTGAAGTGGGCAATAGCATTATGTTATATTAAGTTTCATTTATAATCTTTCTCAGGCTAATTTTTTTTCCTGATGTTGCAAATGTGAATTTAACTTACGTTTATTGTCTGCCATGAATAAATATCCATTGTCTTCTTCCATGAAGAAATGTCTAAGTAATGCTTATGTGATTCTACAGGAGAGAAATCTTTCACATGTTCAGCTTTTCTTTCCTTCAGCTTAGCTACCGTTTAGTTATAGTGCATATCAAGTCCTTTCATTGCATTCTCAAAATCAAATACAATTAATTATGCATTAAATTATTTTATCTTCAATTCTCTTTACTCGAAATTATACTAAGAATGTCATTTTATCAATGTTGCCTTTACATATCATTTTCCTAGTTCAGTCATGTGTACCTCATTTCAACAGTGTTTGCTGATTGCAAGCTCAATTTCTTATGAGACAGTTAACTGAAACTTCAATAGAGAAGCTGGATAAAATATGTAGGCAAGCAAATATCATGTTGGTTGTTGCACGTTCCTATGGTCTTACTGGAATGGTTAGAATAAGCATGAAGGTAACCCAAAAAGTCTACTAGTAATTAGATTTCATCTATTCTGCTGAAGTTTCTGATGTATTTTTTTTCTGATCAATAACTCCTTTGAATAATCAAATAAATTAAAATTTGACAGGAGCATACTGTAATTGAGTCAAAACCTGATCACTTTCTAGATGATCTCCGTCTTCATAATCCTTGGCCTGAGCTAGTCGAGTAAGTAACTTTTCTTTATTGTTAAACTATGTAAGATTGCAAATATGGAGTATGGATTACTTGACTGAGCTAATGTTGTCTATTATTATTAACTTCCATTTGGTTTTATGGATAGCCCTTGTGTTGGTTTAGTCTGCTAAGTTCTTATATCTATGAAAAATTGGCAGGTTTGCAAAAACTATTGACTTGAGCATGGTGGATCCAGTAATGCACAAGCATACACCGTACATAGTTGTTCTCATTAATCTGGCAGAGAAATGGGCCAAAGGGCATGCTGGATGCCTGCCATCTAGCAGACAAGAGAAGAAGGATTTTAAGGTTCTGAATTTGATTTCTCCTGCCTTTTGATGTTTTTTCTCTTGTATGTATGCACACACACATGCTTATATGTGCAGATATTTTGATTATTCACTCTGTTTTCTTTTCTTGTATAGGATTTAATTAAAGCTCACATGCTTAATATAGATGAAGAAAATTATAAAGAAGCTCTTGAGGCCTCATTCAAGGTTTCCGTTCCTCGTGGAATTAGTAAGTATTAGTGATGTACATCTATTTTTAAATGATTTGTGCTAGTTTTCCAGGTTTATAGTTAAATATTCTACAAAATGGCAGATATCATGTCTAGTAGATAATATTTGTCCCTTTTCTTTCACTCATCACTTTGCTGTCAACATAACGATATACTGCTTAGCACATGACTAATGTAATATCTTCACCTTGCATAATGCATTTTTTTTTGGGTATTACTACAAGAATTTATTATTTTATATTTGATATGTTTTCTTCTCACTTTTTTACATGTGTACATTTGTTGTTGCAATTCACTATTATTTTTTAAACATAAGGTGGTTGAATACCATTGGCATAGATTATGTAACTTTTCTCACATTTGCAAGTGGCAATTGATTTAATCTTAAATTGAGTTGTGTTGTATTACTGCTAGGTTCGGAGTTGTCTCAGATTATAAATGATAGTGCCGTTGATGTTGATTCAAGATCCTCTGATTTTTGGGTTTTGGTAGCAGCTTTGAAGGTTAATTAGACATCTGTTAAATTTTCAATTATAAAAAGTTTATTTATGCTTTTGTATGTTTCTTATATTTTTGGATAGAAAGTACTTATTGGTCTTAGGTTGCTGAATGGTGTTTTCTTTTTGGATAAATCATATGTACCATCACATGTGTTTGAGGCTATTCCATCTGCTTCTGAATTTTAAAATTCTTACTTTAATCTCTAATTTAAAGGGTATGGCATTTACTTTAGTCCGAGAACAAGGACATTTTATTTATTTTGTTACATTTGAAGTTGCAACCTGGAAAATAATTTTGCCTTATCAAGAACCAAAAATGAGTTGTTTTGGTGTTGAATGTTTATGCGGAATGCCTCCAACTAAGGGGAGATACTTTTTTTTTCTTTTTTCAAAAATCGCATCGTGTCAGAATATATTTTTGATTTTCTTAAATCCAAATGATGCTTTTTTGATTATTATGTGAAACTACAAGATCTTCCATTGCTTATATAGATTATTAACTGAAGAACACTAATCTAAGGGCAATATGTTTTCCTGTTTGAAAAGTTGTACGCCATTGATGTGTTTTCCCTTCGATGGAAGCCTTAATTCTTCTTTGCTCTTCTCATTGTAGGAGTTTATTGAAAATGACGGCAATGGAGAACCACCCCTTGAGGGATCAATTCCTGACATGACATCCTCAACTGAGTTTGTGACAAACATAATAAGTTGCTGCTTGATTATACTTTTCATCTTTGGTGATATTTTGTTTTTGTTTTTGTCTGTAGATCCTATGTCATTCTTCAAAAAATCTATCAAGCAAAAGCTGAGTCTGATTGTCTTGTAATGGAAAGGCGAGTAAAGAGCATTCTGAAGAGGATTGGTAGAGATCCTGATGCTATTTCAAGGGCATATATCAAGAATTTCTGTAAAAATGCTAGAAAACTTGCAGTATGTTTAATTTTTCCCTTCAATTCTTTGATTATCCTGATTCTATGGTTGGTTCAACAAATGTTATTATGCTGTATACACCTCTAATGCTAATGAATACTGAACATTAAGTTGCACTTGCTCTTTATTAGGGGACAAAACTTTGAACATTATCTGCTGAGAAACATCTTGTGGTCAGTGCTTTGTTTGTCTAACTCCATGCTCTTTATTTTATTCCTTTGAACAGATATGCAGGTACCGGAACATTGAGGATGAGTTTAGTTCTCCATGTATACCTGAATTGCAGAAATGTTTGAATGATGAGGATTATAGGTGAGGTGCTATGCTATTTCATAACTACTTCAGTCATGGAATTGATGAGAAATTTCGTATTATCCATATACTGGTTAGTGTTGCTCTTTGCTGGGAACCAATTATTGGAAGTTTGTGGAACACCAAAGGACATTGGCAAGAAGCTAGTAAAACAAGAGAAAGAGTACGTACAAATATTTTAGGGAATGAAATTTCTAAGATGGAAGGGAAGTAAAATTCGAATGCTTTTATGAGCATTCTAAAATAATCTTTTTCATCTGTTATGCTTGTTTGAGGCTGATATGCATGCCTACTTATAAGCTGATGCATGTTCATTTTCTGCCGATGGATGCATATTAAAGTTAAACTGGAGCTGTAATTAAAAGGAATTTTCTTTACATGGGAATATGTTTTGCCATCTCGTAGATTTAATGTTTTCCTTTAAAAAGATTAATGGCAGTCATACCTCCCATGTCTTGCTTCCATTTTTCGTATACCTCAATTATCACATGGTTTCTTTCTTATACACTTGCCCATCTACAGAACTCACTCACCTGTATCTTTTTGTAACTTTGTGACTTTGTTCGTATCACTATCACTAAAATGTTATTATTTTGTTATGTTGAACTTGCTAATGTTCATTGTTGTTTAGCTAAGCATCCTGATTACATTAAATCTACTAAAAATAATCTTGAATACAAAATTTTCTTATAAGTTATGAACTAGGAGATTCAAATTCTCATTGATGTTAGTTATTTCTCTGAAAAATAGTTTACATTTTGGCAGCTACGCTGTAGGGTTCTACATCTTACTTCGAGCTGTTGATCGGTTTGCTGCCAACCATAATAGATTTCCTGGGATTTTTGATGGGTGTGTCCCTAAACATAAGGTTACTTGTGATTCTTATGCTGGCAGCTCAAGTTGTTTAGTATTCTGTACATTTTGTCATGACAGTGGACTGAACGAGGAGATATCACGATTAAAACCTATCACGATTGGTATACTAAGTGAGCTGGGGTTAAATGGGCCAACATTATCAGAGGATCTTATCACCGAGATGTGCAGATTTGGAGCTTCAGAGCTTCATACAGTTGCTGCTTTCATAGGGGGAGTCGCTTCCCAAGAGGCAATTAAGGTTTGTGAAAGTACACAATATTGATAACTCATCCTGGCAAGCACTCACCGAGTTTCATGGCTTTCTTTCTCAGCTTGTCACAAAGCAGTTTGTCCCCTTGAAGGGGACATTCATGTTCAATGGGATTGATCAAAAGTCGCAGGTGCTGATATTATAGTTTTCAGCTGCAGGGGAAGTTGAGTTTTTCCCCAGAACACGAATTGTTTGGCTTTTTCCAACAAATATTTTTCATATAGTTGGACCAGATGCTCCTCTTCACGTTCCCAAATGGGCTGTGTTCTGTCAGATGAGATGATGTTTATTTCATGTAATTGAAGTGTACAAGGGATTCAGGATGAAATAGAGTGAGGTAATTACCTATTGCGGACCATGCACTGAGTGATTAATCCTCGTCTACGACGTCTGTGATTCAGTAGATTGTACTGTCTTTTAATCCTTATTTATGACCTCTGGTTCAGTAGATTGTAGTGGTGGTTGATTGAATTGATCAGCATGGAATTTTTGAGGGCATATTTGCTTTCTTCAACGAGATAATCTGTTGGTTCTCTCTTTTCTTGCGCATATAAAGCTTGTAGAGAAAAATATAATTATAAACAAGTTTGATACTAAGGCTCTAACTAAGATTAAACAATAGTGTGTTGGCTTTGTTAACGTTTATAAGTTTGATACTCAATTTATTTATGTTTGCTCAGTTGTAAAGAAAAATGTATTTGTAAAGAAGTCTGAAACGCAGGTTATTTATGTTTGTTCAATAATTAAAAATAAATTAAATAACTAAGATTAAACAATAATGTGTAAGCTTTGTTAACTTGTATAAGTTTGAATATAGTCTTGCTTGTTTAGTTTTTACATTTAAATGTATATAAATATAGTGCATATCTAATAATAATAATACCACGTCTGCCTCTTTTCCGTCCCCGTCGCCTCTTCTCCTTCGTTTCCATCTTCGTCTTCTACTCTTTCCGATGTCTGCTGTGCCTGTTCCTCTATACTCGCAGAGGTGGAGCCCAAACCCTGCGAGGTCGCCGATTCCGCCATCGGCCGCATCTTCCGCCCCCTCCGGCAGTCCGGCGTTGCGTCACCAAGCGCCCCGCCTCCCCTGGCCCTGTCAGTCACCCAAATCTCCTCCGACGCTGCATCACAGAAGCTACCTAGGGTGGGCGGAGATCCGCAGGAACAGTCTTATGTTTCCTTTTCTTTATTCTTGGAAAGTTTTGATTTTTGCGGTTATTTATCCAATTTTCTCTTGGTTCTCGGCTCTGGTCTAGTAAAACCACATAGTCGATTGAATTATTTTGACACTTCGCATCTTTTTTGCGCAATGGCATCGTAAGCAGTGCCGGCTGAGACAAGATCTTCTTTTCAAAGAGATTGAACCATCATATGTCCAACGTTCAACATTAAAATCATTTCAGAGTTTCCCTTATCTTCTCCGTTAACAAATAATTCGAAATACCTCAACATTGAAATCATTTAGAGGTTTCCCTTACTTTCTCCGTCAACAAATAATTCGGTCTGAATTAAATAATAATGATTCGAAGCACTTCTTTTTTACATTACTATTTCGGAAATCTAAGGACTCGACCGGATGAATACGTAAAATACAGGGTTTCCAATTGTATGAAAAGGAGGGAAACGGATAAGTGGTCCTGGAGGGAAAAAGCTTAGTCCTTTGAATTGTTTTAAAAAACAAAATTTATCCGTTTTCATCCGAACTTGGTACGGACAATGGAGACTGAGAAAATAACTCCTATAAAAAAAGAATAAAATTGAAAAAAAATAAAATTAATAAAATGGGACAATAATAGAAAGAATAATATCACATCCTCAACTCATCATTGTTCATTAAGAACAAAAAGTAAATAAATAAAAAATATATGTACAAAATATAAAACTCAATACAATCCCTAAAAAATGAAGAAGATTGCAGTGAGACCAAATCAATCATTATCACTTATTAAGAACTAAATGAGTCTTTGTAGACGCATAATAAAAGAAAAAATAAACCATATTTTTCATCATCTAAACCAGAATAATTGTAAATGATAGAATGGACACAAAGGAGAAATCAAAAAATTTATGACTGTAACATCTAAATAAAAGTTAAACTTAATGTTTATTAAGGAAGCGAAATGATAGAGGTATTTAATTCGCTATTGCTCAAAAATAATAAAAATCCTCCATTTTGATCGGACACAATACGGACGAACTTAATCAAGTAAGGAGCATAATGACACCATCCGAATCAACGTGACGACGTTATGTGTGGTTTCTCTTCCCTAATCTCAATGAGAGATAGAAGCACAGACCGTGGGAGTTGGAAAAGGGGAATAAAAAACTAGCATTTTATTTTGCATTGTATAGATAAAAAAATTTTAATTCATGTTCTTACTAATCAAAGGAGAAAACGTCACTAACGAAGGAGAAACATAACAAGAGAAGGCTAGGATTGGGAGATATTAAAAAATAATAGATTAGATCTTATAAAATAACATATATAAAATTAAAATGTTAAAAAAAAACCCTTTATGACTCTATCCATTGGAACCAAGATCGTTACGAAATCCAAAGCTGACAAGAGAGAATGAGATCATGCAAATATTCTATCACAGAGATCCTATTCTTTTCCATTCTTTTAAAAAATATACATTCAAATATATTTAATATATTAAAAATAATGGGCCCCACTAAAAATTGGCATCCTAGGTATATGCCTTAATAGCCTATGCCTAAAGTCGGCCATGCTTGTAAGTTGGATAAGTTGTTATTTATGTTCTTGGCATTTCTTGTTGGAGCAAAAGAAGGTTTTGGATGAAAATACTTTCCGAATTAGTCAATAATTAAGTTTTAGAAGAAAAAAAACAGTATTATAGAAAAAAAAAAATCTGATGTTC